>CAUZXS010006229.1:332563-392563 GCA_963585895.1 Sepioteuthis lessoniana | reverse complement strand
CCTTAACTATAGTCACCCGCTCATAAAGAAATAAAATAATGTAGCAAAAAATAAGATACGCCGACGAAACTATATCTGGTAAAAACAACGTGCAGCGTTTCTACCTTCACTTTCACCCACACATACACACTATAATACGCAACTATAACCCACATAAAGCATACGCACACACCCATACACAATCACACGTAAAGATTCCTTCAAAATCCCAACGTTTTTTAAGTGTAATTTTTCGATTTTCGATTCATTTAATTTTCTTAACTGCCTGATAATTGTTGTTTTGCAAAAGAACTCCATGAAACCCCGGGGTTGCAGTTTCAATTCCATGAATTAAATATATATATGTCTTTGTACTTAAAGTGTGTGTACAAGTAAAATAATAGATATTTCGTTATCAGTTTGATTACAGCCAATGTTCTTGCCCATGATCAAAATGATGTTCTAATTTAATTTTGAAAATTGGTTTTGTTTATTATTCCTTGATGAATTTATCTACTAATTGATTTGTCGATTTCATGATAGATAAAAGTGAATGAAAGAATTAAAAAAGAAAAAACATATGTGAAGCAAGAAAGAGAGTAATTTAAAAGAAATTTAATGAATTGTTCAAGAGAAACAACAAAAATTTACCGTGAAAAATAGGAAAAAATGAGCAAAATCTGAAAATAAAACAGAAAAAAAAAGACTGAATGAATTAATTTAAAAGTATGGGAAGAAAGAAACAAGTAACTGAAGAAAAAAAAAAAGAAAAAAAAATTAAAGAAATGAAAACCAGACAATCTCGTCCAGGATTTGAACTCTCGTCTCCGATTCCATTTTCTACGAAACAGCCAGCCGTTACATTGGTTTTAAAGTCTAAATAAAATAAGAATGAAGCGAGATGAAAATAAATTGAAAAGAGGTAATTCAATGTTTGGAATACATAATTTGTTTCGAATGCTAAAATAAACGACACACTACGATGGTAACATTAACAGACAGTGTTTATTGAACACAGTAACTCTAGCCTTTGAGATTTGCATGCTATCAGTTTTTCAAGATGCCATGTACTAAAACCTATTTTATATTTTCTGGCTAATCGTACATTTTTCGGTTTGTAAAATTTGCGATTTCCTGGCGATATAAATCCCAAAACCTATAAAGTGGCACTTACACTTACCCCACACATTCAAGGAGCCAAGGAAAAACATGTACCAGGAACGTTCAGGATATTTGGGGTTATAATTCATAGTTCTAGGCCAGCAATGTCCACACCGATCACACAACTCAAGTGGATATTGCTATTTCTTCTTTTTTTTAAATTTTATTTACAACCGAATCAACAAAGCCGACTGGGTTGGCCGAAAAGTTTAGAAAACGTGGCAACGCGCGAGAATGAGAAGAGTTTGGGCGATCTTTCAAGTTTATTGCCACATCAAAGGACTCTGGCATTTTGTTGGCCGCCTAATTTGAAGACTGACTTGTCGGCCATGGGACAAATATCTGGATCTCATGCGGCATAGCGGTTTACTTGGGGAACACTGATTATTATTTGAATATATAACAGATATTTCACGTGTGTTTGCCTCTCGTCATGTTTTTTTTTTTTTAACTGGGTGATATATATATATATATATATATATATATATATTTATTAGAGAGAAAGAGATATTCAGACACATATATGTGCGTACTTATCGAGATGGATTTCCATGTACATCACGATCATTGCTGCGTCTACGGATTTATATAACTGCTCTAAAAATAAAGGACAACCACATGATTGCATGAAAAAATATAAGAATATTTAAGTAAAAATCTATATTAATCCAACTTTTAATTTTTATATTTGCTGATTTGTATTCATTTATTCGAATGGTTAAATATTTTTTATTTTGCATATTTTCACCCACCCAGCTTACTAAAAACAGAACATAACACGAAGTCAGTTTTTAAGCAGAATACAGCTGATCTGAATTCAGAGTTTTCGTTCTCCTTAACATGTTGGCTAAACAAGTCTTAAAAACACAATCTACCTTGCTATTTACCCATAGTTAAGAGAGAACAGACTGATTCAACTGCACCCTGAGACTGTCAGTTTCTCGTCTATGCGTTCATCAGAGAAAATCTATCTTAGAGCTACATATGCTCTATCACCGATAGTGCACACTGTTCATATATGAATATGGCAAACTATTATAATCAATATATATATATATATATATATATATATATATATATATATAACTGTAACACTCTAGGATAATGGCGATTTTGACTTGGGTAAACTATGTATGTAAAGACTGAGGACTGATATTATGCCCTTTATTTTAGAACTAAGACACCTTTTTATCTATCTCTCCATGTGATCATTTACAGTTATTGATATGCATTAACATTCTTTAACTTTTAGTGAATTGAAATACATGGTATTATAATTTATTCTCTTGCAGTGGGAACATACGCACACATATATATAAGCCTGAAGTGTTCACATGAAGATGTCATATCGTTAAATAGAAGTTTGGCTACATCTTGTCTGGAATGAAGTATAAACAATTTCGAAAAAAATTAAACTGTTGCACTCAGAAACCGTTTTAGCGATTTAGTTTAATTGACAGACAACTGAGATTCCTAAGGTAGTTTGAAACCTAGTTTCACATTGGAAAATTGTATATTCAGATCACTAAATTTCTATAAGTAAGAAATTAGATTTTAACTTTGAATAATTGGTATAATGTGAAAAGAAAACGAAGTATGAAAAGAAGACTTTGTTATTCATCCTAGTTAGGGAAAAAGTAGGAACATCGTGGGAGATTTGGATGGAGCGAAAAGTCAAGATGGCCATCCGGAAATATCTTCTGATGTGCCATTTTTACCAATGGGATCCAGTAACTGCAGCCCTAATGGAATAAAATATTATCACATTGGTTACATTTCATAAAATTATTTTGGTCACGCTATGAACTTTTCCGCCAACCCTTATTTATATATATATATATATATATATATATATACATGTGAATGTTCGTTTATGCTGGTGTAACTGTGAAGACTTTCATATATGAGTGTGTATATATTGATATGTGTGGATACACATTTGTTTATATCGTTGTGTAATTTTTAGAGGGATAGTAGATAATTATTTTATGTGCCATGTTTGTAGTGTTGTGCCAAAAGTAAGTTAAGCTTAGTAAATAACTATATGCCTAAATGGTAAAAGACAGGATTATAATTTGGAAGAAATATATGAAAATTCCTAGAGAGAAAAAGGAGCCAGTGGAAAAAATGGAAAAGAAAGAGAAGGAATTAGAGAGGGAGTCGAACATATTTCCAAGAGAAAATTATCGGTCTTCTCTAATCCAAAAGTTATGGGTCAAAGATCGGAGATATGATTTTATTATCCCATAAAATTTTGTTTCACATATGAAAACATACCTCAAATCTAACAAGTGCCAACTCCAAAAGCTAACGAAGTATAACACTTTTCACGAATCTATGCCAGTAGCGACCACCCACTTCGGATATGAAACCAATCAAAAAACACTTATACACATACACAAATATATATAACTTAGACCGCAAATAACCTTCATATTCAAAATTTAGCATTATTTAAATCATACAAATATTGTAGAAAAATTGTATTTTTAAAATAAAAGAAATTGCGCGTGCGCACACACACACACACACACACACATATAGATTACTTTATCATTTATAAGTAAAATTTTATCTAACTTTTTCATTTTATGTATATATACATATATGATTTTCATTATTATATATATATTTAACTTTTTGTTCTATATCTATGTATATCATTATATATAACTGCAATCCAGCAAAAACGGGATAACAATACGAGATTCTTATGAGAGCAATACACTTAAAATGCGATGACATAAGAATGAAGAAATTTTCAGTTTAATTAACAACTTAATGTTAATTATTTTTGTTGGGCAGGTTTTACATTAGTGCCTTCAGTCATTTTTCCATCCTAAAATTATTACTTACCAAACTACTTAACTACAATTACTTAAATTTTATCTGTAGTCTCACCTTGCCGGTGGGACGCAAAATACGTCGACTGCCTCTTCAGAAGAGGGATAAGACCCCCCTCCCAATGGAGTGTCCTAAGTAATAAGCTATTTCAGTTCTAGAACTAGAGAGAGCGGAGTTACGTTTATGTTGCCATTGCTCCCATTCATTCGGCCTTGTGCCAAATCGAAGCAAAGAGCTTCGCAAATTACTACTAGCAAGTCCACTCTGACCCAGAGTAGCTGTTTTTGTTAGGGTTTAATCTATGGGTCATATAGATGCGTTTGAAAATTTTAATCGTCTGATAGGAACGTTAGAAACCATGTAACTCTGTGAAAATTATTTGTAGTAGAAAAATAAAAGACATAACTGTGTGTAAACAAATGATTATTGGTTTGGTTTGGTTTGTTTGGTTTTATGTAAATAATCTGTTCTATTGAAAACAGTTTAGATTAGCATAAGTACACAATTTAATTGTCAAAAACATTTCCATTTCAAACTATTCAAGCAGTTATATGTAATAATTCAGTTAAGTTTAAATTCAGTTTTAATGTCGAAAAACAGTTCTATTTGAAATAATTCAGTTAAGCATAAGTGTAAGTACGGTTTAATTGTCAAGAACGTTTCTATTTCAAGCTATTCAGTTTACTCAATTCATATTAGCATAAGTATGCTGTTAGTTCTATTTAACCCATAGATAGGGCCCTATCAGGTGCTACCACTCCGGGCCAGAGTAGACCTGGGAGCGATGGCAATGAAGGGGTACTTCGTATTCCCCAAAGCTCCAGCATTGCTGGAACTTCACTATCAAATTGTTTAGTGTCATATGCAGGACACTCGTTGGGGGGGGGTCTTACCCCTCTGCAGTGAAGCAGTCGGTGTATTCTACAGCCCCAGCCGACTGGGCAACACAAATGATTATTATTGCAAAAGTAAATAGATAAACAACAATAATGATTCGAATGTAATATTGAAAATAGAAATGTCTATGATTGCAATTAAGCATTGATGAATGAATCATTCTCAAGGCGTAAGGAGTTGGTATGTTATTTAACAAATAAACTAAATCAAACCAAACTTAATTTTAATCATTTACTGCTTTCTGAATAGAACCCATTAATTAAACGGTTCATAGGTAGTCTAATCTAGGTTATTATACGCTTCCAACTCTGGCGAAAGAATTAACGGCTGCCACCCGCGTAATGCAAAGCTCTTCAAATGAGGTGAGCACTCTCGTATCCAATAGCGCAAAATGTAAACAAACGAAAGCTAACACATATGCGTAATAAATCCTGAGCAGACGTATGTCGCCGACATGGCTGAGCGTTTAGATACCATGTTCACCATAAAGTTAGGCGGATTTCAATTCCAGCTTGAAGTGTTCTGTGTGTCTAGCCACACTGGAGAGTTGTGATGCAACGAAACAGTCTGTCTTCGGATGAGAATTTATATCAAAATATGTATTTACCTCTTGATCACTACCGCTCTGGCTAAGACAATAATGACTATATCTCTTGAAGAAAAAAAGATAATAATGACTATATCTCTTGAAGAAAAAAAGACAAAACAATATCTGGAGGTGAATCTCCAGTTCTGGAGGTCTAGTGGGAGTAGACAACCAGTTTATTGCTAAAACTCCCATGTCCTCACTGAGTCAAAGTGGTAGTACCTGTTAAAGTCCCATGTATGTGTCAAATTATTCTGTTCGAAAATTATTTGTATTCTATAGGAATTCTTGATACCATATAACTGGGTAAATTCTTTGTATTAAGAATAGTTACTGTTGTGATGCTGACAAAAAGAAAGACACGGGGAAGTCTGATAGAAAAACGTATATATTCAAGTAACAGAAACAAGATACAAGTGAACCTGGTTAAACAGTAGTTAGTTGATAGGAAGCTGAGATTCCAGTGGGGTACTGACTATCTGTCCACTCCGCAGATGGTATCACACATGATTGTGTAACGCTCATCTAGTTAACTCCGTTTATTTCAATGTATTAAATATAAATAAGGCACAAGGCCTTGAGGTTTGGGGGGAAGGGGAAGGGAGCGTTCTTGCTGTTCTATATATTCTAAGGGGACCTAGCTAGCCACATTCGCCAACCCTTTCAACAGTTGATCTGGTTAACTCCGTCTGAACTCTCTCGTTGACGTATTTATGGAGGAAGGCGAGTCCATTATGTAGGTAGTACAACAGTTATTTAGATATAATCGTTTATGAAGGATTATTATCATTTGCTTCTTGAAACCATACAATCGTGTAAAAAATATGCGTAATAAAAAGGGATAATTGAAATCATATCTTAGTGCAAATCATTTGTTTTAGATGGGAATAATTGATTTCATATAACTTTAAGCAAAAACTTTAAAGAAATAACTACAAAATGAATGTTAATATAAATTTGTAATATACGCGACTCACTAAATTTTAGGCCTAAAAATAATTGATGAGTCGACATGCCTTTCAGATCAGACATTCAATCAGAGTTTTAATCAATAATCATGCAATTTATTTTCTAGAGGCAGATTTACAGCACTTTGCAAAGAGATTATTGAAGTACACAGAATAAAGTAAACCTGAGTCTTCTAATTCAATCAGAATATGCAAATGAAAAACGTCTACGATCAAAGAACCATAATTTGAAATTAGTTCACCGTGAAAATAATAACACCTGCTTTTTTTAATCAATAAAGACAGAATCTCTAAATTACAAGATTGTACGAAGTTAAAAAGATTAACCTTCATTCCGAATGGAACCATTCAAAAGATAGATAGCATTAAAATTCTATTGACCTGGTTGGTTGGGTTTTATGTCATATCAACCTTTGAACGTTATTAAATACCAAATCCTGTTTATACATATAGATATTAAATACATGGTTTGTAAACGAGTAGTTTGTTGTAGGATTTTTAAACAAGCCAGGCCTCATTTCTCTGCAAACAGTTAAAATGTTTCAAGTAGTGCTCTCTTTGCATCAATAGTTATATCTGCTCGCAGTTAAATGGTTTCAAGTGTAGCTATGTAACACTAATTCAATTTAACATCGGTCATTTGGTTGCATTCAGTTAAATAGCTAAACAGTTCTACTTGACTCATATATGGGACACTAGTAAATACTATCAGTCCGAGTCAGCGTGGACCTGAGCGTACTTCATATTCCTCAAAGCTCCAGAATGAAGTCTCAAAATCAGATGGTTAATACGTATTGGGAAGGGGATTTACCCATCTGCAGAGATGCTGTCGTAGTATTCGACAGCCCACTTGAAGAAAAACTCACTTGGGAAAACGTGAATCTGAGTAAATAATTGTAAGTTATATAGATATCTCTATGAAACAGCATACACAGTATATATGATTTTTTTAAACAACATTCACACTGGAGAAAAAAAAAATTGTAGTTGTTTGGGTAAGAGGGATTTTGAAGTCCATTAAAATATATCTTTCTTTTTTTTAAATGCAAAGAAACATTACAATAAGAAACAGAATTAAGAAAAAGTAATGTTTTATTCAATAACTTTTATTTTGGCATGGATCCCAACCTTATTAATATCTTTAAAAAAAAAAACCAAAAAAGCAAAGAAAATGGAGTCGTTTATAAGACCTGATTTTTTTTTTTAACACAACGTGGTTTAGTCTCATTCATAACATGCAACTCATAAAACAACTTTCTGTAGCCAAAAATTAGGTGTCGTTCATTACAGAAAGTCCTTCATTACATGAGTATATACGGCATGTCACTTTTTGTTTTTTGGTGGGGTGGTCTTTTCTGCAAACATTTGAGTATCATCCTAACTCTGTCTTTTCTAGTTCAGTTAAAAGGTACTATCTCAGGAACGGATTCCAGGTAACCAGGCTATAAGTATTATGTAGCATATCTTATCCGAAGCGGCGATCTAATTTTAATTGCAATCCCCACGGTAGCAAAATAGGACAACAAAATGCTGTGTAAATGTTTGGAGAATTTGACAAACTATCTGCTATGGCACACATGACTAGATCACATCCTCAAAATGTGACCTAAACGAAACTACTTTTTTAATCTTTTCTGCAGATATCGAAGCAAGCCTGTAAAGTAACTCTTTTGCTGCTGCTTTACGAGGGTTTCGTCAGACACCCTTCAAAACTAGAATCTTTTGGCAGCTGAGATGGAAATATTCATTCAGATTAACTTTGTTTGGGCGAAATAACAAATTAATTATCGAATTAAGATCCTCTGTTTAAAATCTTTAACGACTCTTACTTGTCTTGTCGGGGTTTTGTGCAGAGTTAAAAACTTAGGAACCATATTTTCATTAGGGTAATTCTCATTATAGCTAGAAAATGTACAGCACATAAGAAAATAACATAGTAATATGAGAGACAGAGAGAGAGAGAGAAAAGAAAATAGCAAAAAAGAAATATAGAATTAAGAAAGTGTGAATAAAATGATGATTAATTGTACGTATATATCATCATCATCATGTCGTGTTGGTAGCTCGGATATCCCTGACCCTCTCTCGCCACTTTTCCCTATCGTTCATCACCTCTGGCAGGTCTTCTGGACTACATCCCGTATCCTCACATAGTTGCTGTATGTATGATCGTGCTGGTCGTCCTGCTTTTGCTCGGCCATATGTGGGGGTCCATAAGAGTACATCACTTATGAGTTCGTCCCTGCTTCTCCAGTAGTGTCCTGCATGTCTGGTTCGTCTAACTTGAATAGTTTTCGTGATAGGATGCAGGTGGCCGTACACTTAGTGTCTTGTGGGGTGTTGACGCCAGGCTGCGAGCAATCTTGAACAAATCCTGCGTATATATATATATATATATATATATATATATATATATATATTCACACAGTCCAGTAGAATACAATACATTTCTAAACTGGTATATTTTCCTCTAGATGGAACCAAAATACGTACTAACACTCCGGGCCTGAGTGGATCTGGGAGTAATGTCAATGAAGGGATACTCCACACTCCCCAGCACTGAAATAGATTCAGTTTAGAACCATATCCAAGACACTTCTTTTTTAATGGAGGACTTACCTCTCGACAGAAGATGCAACCAGGATATTCTAAGACCCTCTGACAGGGCAAGTGAAGAAAATAAGTTAAAATGAAAGAAATAAAATAAAAATAAAAAAAACAGAGAAATAAGAAAGAAAATTGGAAAGAATAGGTTTTAGTTGAAGATAAAAGAAAAGTAAGGAAGTAATCATTCATCTTAAATAGAAATAAAACATGATTTGAATACGTTAACATCTACATAGTCTCAGCAAAGTCTTGATTTTTTTAATTCAGCATGTGTCATTATTATTATTAGTAGTAGTAGTAGTAATAATAATAATAATTTGATCTCATTTTCTGAGTTACAGAATTGCATTATTTTTATTCCCATTCCAACAAGAGTAGAAAAAAAAAAAGGAAAATATTGAATAGAATTAAAACAAAAGGAATTTAAAAGTGTAGTCAGAGTAATAAAGAGGTAAATGAAGCAAACACAAAAAGAAAAAAAAAGGTAAGCATAAAAGGATAAAGAGAAAAAAAATTATAGGATAAGAAAGAAAAACAAGGGAAGAACAAAGAAAAGAATGAATAAAATCATTCAAAAGTGGTAAAAACGAAAAGATATAATAAATGAATGCGAAAGATAAAGCAAAGAAAACCGTAAGTGGAAATATGTGAGAATATTATTAATTAAGAAAGATTGATAAAAAAAAAAGAGGAATGAAAGAGAAAAAAAACAGAAAAACTTCATTTAGATTAATAACAATGGGAAGGGGGGAAAAGCTTTTAAAAAAAGCAAAATAAAAAGAAGGAAAATTTTTTAAAAAATAAAAAAAGAGAAGGAAAATTTTTAAAAAAATAAAAAAAAGAGAAGGAAAAAAAATGAAATGCAAGTTCGAAGTAAAATAAAACAGGAATTTCAGAACGAGATAAAAATTATATACTTTGATTATATATATAACATAGAGGAAAATGATGAAACAAAGAATCGATAACAAACGAAAAATAGAGTAAAATTTTAAGCCTGAAAAGAAAAGGAAGGAATAAGTATTCCATGAATGAAAGATAAAACGAAGGGGAATTAAAAAAAAAAAAATAAACACAAAATAAAAATGAAAGCGAATGAAGAATATTGCAGGAATAATCCTGCTACGAATCAAGATTCGAGTCAGTCGCTGGATGTTAATTCAAGCAGCCGTTGATGGACGTTAGTACTTACTATTATTCATAGAAGCCAGGCTTTCCCTTATTTACACTGGTAAACATAACCCTACGATAAGAGAAGGCCAAGAAGGTTGAGGCACCATTACCAGAAACCGGGCAATATTACGTGACAAATAGCCACTATTAAAACAAACAAGTGGCCTAATATCACCGGTTTTATTCGACCAGTCGACTCGCTTTTTATAATGGTTGTTTCGGGCCTCAATGTGAAATCAATTTTGTTCTGACTTACGACAACTGATTAAGTAAGAAAGAGAAGACAGAAAGATGAAATCAAGAAAGAAGCAAGGAGTACGAAAAGAAAGAGAAATAAAGAGAATTATAAAATAAAAATAAAAAGTTGGTTGAAGAGCTATAGTGGGAGGGTAGATGAGGAACTGAGGAGGACAAAGTTGAGAGAAACAAGTTGAAAAAGAGTGAGAAGCGGAAACGATAGATAAGGAGTGGATCAATGAGAGCAGATGAGGAGTGGAATCATGAATAAAGCAAAAATACTGAGAGAGAGAGAGAGAGAGAGAGCAAAAGAGACGAAACGAAAAAAAGTGAAAAATAAAGACAGAAAAAGAAAAGATATAAAATAGAGAGTTGTTGAAAGAAAGCTCAAGATAAATTATGAAGTATTCAGGAGAATTCTAAAAGGAAAAAAGGGATAGAGAAACACGTATTACTAAGAAAATGAAGCCACAGAAACTGAAGATTAAAACCATAAAAAATGAAAGAAATAAAGATGGAGTTATTGACAGAAGGTGTTTGGATTGATTTGTTTAGTTTTATGGTATATCAACCATTTTTGGTTATTTAATACCAAATCCTGTTTTTACATTTAGATTAAATATATGATTTGTAAACATTTTTAGATACACGCAGGTAAAGGGTCAAACAGTTCTGTTTCTGACAATTCAATTTAGCGTAAGTCAACCAAGTTAAATGGTTTCAAGTATTGCTATCCACCTCTAACATTTCAATTAAACATCAGACTTTTGTTTACACACAGTTAAACAATCAAACAATTCAATTTAACATAAGACATTTGTTTGCACTCAGTTTAAATGTCAAACAGTTCTATTTGACCCACAGATAGGACCCTATCCGTTACTATCACTCTAGACCAGGGTGGACCTGAGAGCGACGGCAATTAAAGTATACTCCATATTCCCCAAAGCTTCAGAATCACCATCAGATTGTTTAATGTCATATCTAGGATACGCTTTGGCTGGGTCTTACCCCTCTGTAGAGATGCAGTCGGTGTATTCTACTGCACCAGCCGACTGGGTTGAAGGTGATTGGAGCAAAGAGATTAAGAAAAAAAAATATTAAGAATGAATAGAAAATAAGGAATTTGAATCAAGAAGATAAAACATATAAAAGTGGGAGGAAGTAAAAGAGTAAAAAGAAGTGGTAGAAAATAGGAACGAAAAGAAACAGAAGCAAAGCTAAAAAAAAAAAAAAAAAAAAGAAAAGAAAACAATGAACCCAAATAAAAATAAATAAAATTAGAATGCTGGGATAAATGGGAGAGAGAGAGGGAGGAGAAAAGCAAGAGGAAAGATTGCTTGAGTGAGAGTGTGTGAGAGAGGAAAAAAGAAATAGGAGCATAAAAAAGATAAAGAAATACAAGCCAAGAAAAAAGAAAGTTGGAAAGAGGAGATCTGAGACATGGTTCACAACCTAAGATGTACGCCTTGTATAAAAGACAAATGGAAAAGCGGATAGCTGATGTTGCGCGTTCCTATGTGGGCCTCTTTGCATTTAAGAATTGATATTAGCTTTTCAAATTGGATTCTACTGTGATGAATTTCTTTTTCTTTCGAGGTCTCAATTTACCAATCGTTCGATCGAAGAATTGTTGGGTGATATAATGGGGGAATAACAGAGCTTATATATATATATATATATATATATATATATATATATAGAGAGAGAGAGAGAGAGAGAGAGAGAGAGAGACACACAGAGAAAGATAGTGTTTGTGTGTGTGTGTGTTGAAAGTATGAAATAAATATGAAAAAGAAAAAATAATTTTTTAAAAAGACCGTGGTTGGTATATATATTTTTTCATACTTTACACAAGCCCTTCATATATATATATATATATATAAGGAAAGAATAAGAGTCAAGGATTATGCATTTTTTAAAAATTCACCAAGATTCTTACATTTACGTTCTTTATATAAGAAACGTGTACAAATGATATGTTGTTATAGATATAATTTCTAACAAAACCGTACCAATTTATTCAATACAAGCTGTGAAGTATTTTTTTTTCTTTTCATTGTTTATTTTTCAAGCCGATCATTAAGTCACTTAACTTATTATTTTTTAAAAATGTATAAATCATGTCTCCAGACACAATCAGAATGGAATTTGCGACTCTTTTCTCTTATAGTCTCAGAATACTGTGAGAGCTTCTCAATCGATTCTACGTCAAAAGCCTATTGTGTTGATCAGATATAACCAAACAATATAACTTTATTCGCAAAATGTTTGGCGCTGCCAGCGTTGATATTACTTTCATATACACGAGTGATAATATTAGTAATATATTATAATTATATTTGGAAATGGTTTATTGTTATTATTCAAGTATATTCTTTTGTTGTAGAGAACAGAAAATTAAGAAATATACTCGTTTTCCTCACAAGTTATTTAAGTGGGATTAGATACTAAAGTATCTGCACATCATCAATTTGAACAAATAAAAGCAAACTATTTAGTGCACTGTGGATTTCGTTTTCATTTCAATATAAAATAGAAACAGTCTTAAAATATATCCAGCATTTTGCACACAAGCATTCGATTGGTCATAGTATCTACTATTACTAAGTGGTCCTCCAATAGTACTGAGAAATCTCATCGCCGTTTAAATTTCGCGGTACAGGATGTTTCAGAAATATCAATAATATCTCGTAATCTAATTTCTTGACCAGCTTTGTTCGAATGATCTCAAAATTTTATAACGTATTGAAACAACTCAGAATTCTTTGAATGTTTTTCAGGTATTGAAATGCCTTTCACTTGAAAATGAATGGCATTTAAGTATTAAATATAAGCCTTTGAATTGTTTTTCCATATGTAGTTAAAATTTTGAGACCATTTGAACTGCTCAAGTGATTAGATTACAATATGATTTAGATTTTTTGAAAACACCTTGTATATCTCATATGATATTTTTTTAAACATACATTACATTAAGCCTGGCTGGATTTTAAATTAAATTACGAAATATCTCATTATAAATCCAATCAAAACTATTAGTGTACGACTTAGGATATATATCTGGATTAGTAACAGTTTAAGATTATCAGTTCGAACCCGACAACAAGCAACTTTTTTGGTGTTTTCTTGGGAAAATTATCGTTGCATATTGCACCAAAATTATTGATGAAATAATTTGAACAATATTTTTTATGATATACTTTCTAATATGATAATTTCCGTCCTTTATATTAAAACAAGAAATTTTTTTTGTTATTCAATAAAAAAAATAAAGAAAGTTGAAGTATAAGACGAATCTTGAAAAGTATTATTTCCAAAGGCGGTGAAAATGTCTTCATGCAAAAATTATAGCGTATCAGAAGATCATTTAGAATTTGAAACATGATTCATATTGTAAATGATCTTCAGATATACCATGTAACAAGAGTCTTCGTTAAAAGTTCATTAAGGGTAACCCCAACCTAACGTTTTAAGACTTTATTTTTGTCCGATGAATGTATGATTGAGGAACGAGAAAAGTTTTTGTAAACAGACCGGAAAATTTCGGTTCGGGTTACCCTACCGCACATTTAACCTAGACAAACAACATTCAAATGAAAGTGATTAAACGAATACAATATGTATTAAAAAATTCTTCTACAAATATTGTATATTTTTTTATAAATGTTAAATGCTTTTTCGCGAAAAAAATTCTGACTTACCAAAAAGAAAAAACTGCCTTGAGATTTTCCTAATTTAATTTTGGTTTCGATGGCTTTTGCCGATATGTTACGATTTTAAATCCAAAAATGTTTCAACTGTAAAATATAAAAAAGACAAAATCATTACACAGAAACTATAATAACAAGAAGAGTGCAATACATGAAAGCAATTAAAACAGAAATGTATTTTGAGAGGATTTGAAAGAATAAGAAAACCACACCTCAAATAACAAGGAAACTCCATAAAATTAAGCTCTTCAGCAAAAATTTCCTTCAATGAATAAGCACATGGATTATCACTCTTGGAAGATACTGGGGAATATTCTTTAAATGGACAAGAGAGGAACTCATACAAAAGAGCCAAAGGACAAAGAAATTGATTATTGTCCAATTTATGTATCACATAAAAGGTGAAAAAGGTCTATTCAAATTTGAGGATTGCATAGAAGCACCAACACAAGATCTCGGAGAGTATATTAAAAAGAACAAAAAAAAAAAAAGAAGATTACTTACAGCAACATAAGAACAAAAAAAACACATAAAAAACTAGAAAACAAATGAAAATAAAAACAACTGTATGGATATTTCAAGTGACAAAATAGCAAGCTTTGCATACGATAAAACCTGGATGTGGCTAAGAAATGGAAACAAAATCTTTTATTGCAGCATATATCATCATCATCATCATCATCATCATGTCGTGCTGCTAGCACGGATATCCCTGACTCTCTCTCTCGCCACTTTTCCCGATCGCTCATCGCCTCTGGCAGGTCTTCTAGGCTACATCCCGTATCCTCACAGCCGCTGTATGTATGTTCTAGCTGTTCGTCCTGCTTTAGCTCGACCATATGTGGGGGTCCATAGGAGTACATCACTTATGAGCTCGTCCCTGCTCCTCCAGCAGTGTCCTGCGTGCCTGGTTCTTTTAACTTTGATAGTTTTCGTGACGGGAGGCAGGTGGCCGTATAGTTGGTGCTTTGTGGGGTGTTGCCGCCAGGACTTGTTTAATATTGCTCGCAACATTCTTGTGTAGTTGCTGTCTAGCTTCTTCTCCAGCCGTTTTGTTAGTGTCCAAGTGGTGCATATATAACGCCATAAAAACCGATTATATTAAACAAATATTGATAATACGCAAGAGAATAGCAAGGTTATGTGAAAAAAGAGATTTAACGGTTAAACATATACTAAGCGAATAAAGCAAACTAGCACAAAAGGAGTACAAAATAAGATACGGCTAACAGAGTATCAGATTTAGTGTTAATTGTTAATTTCGTAGGAAATGGACACGGTGACACGAGTTCAAATCCTGGACGAGGCTGATTGCATTTCCCATAGCACTAATACCCTTGGGAACGGTATGAATCTAATTATTCTCCCCCGAGCTACAGATAAATAGTAGGACAGAGATGCCCGTGATGTAATGGTTATCGTCGTAGGAAATGGACACGGCGACACGAGTTCAAATCCTGGACGAGGTTGATTGCATTTCACATAGTACTAATACCCTTGGGAAAGGTATGAATCCAATTATTCTCCCTCTAGCTATGGATAAATAGTATGACAGACTGGTTCTTCAACCTTGGTGAGGTAACTAGTCTAGGAGAAGGAAAATTCTGAATTCAAACCTGTTAAACTCCGCTTAAAAATTGACCTTATGACATATCCTGTGGGTAAATATAGTTAATTGGGAAGAAAAAAGGCAAAGAAATAACTTGCCATCTAGTGGATTTTGCAATATCAACTCCACAGATTAAAAATAACTAATCAAAAAGGGAAAAAGACAGACAAATAATTGGACTTTGGTTTGGTTTCTTTGTTTAATGGCTTTGGCAAAGCCATTCTCCTAGAACAGTAGTGGTACTATTTAACCCATAGCTGGGAGAATAAGGGGGTTCATACCTTTCCCAAGGGTATTTGCCCGAAAGTGAACGTAATAGCGCGACTGGAGTACGAACTCGCGTACTACGATTCCGCAGTCCATCGCTTTAACCATTACACCACGAAGACACCCCTTTTAATTGGACTTTGCTAATGAACTAAACAGAATTGTTTAACATGAGATCGCCGGTGACAACAATTGTAGTTGGTGCATTTGAAACTGTCCACAAAGGCTTGGAAAAAAGACTCGAGAAATTGGAAATCAGATGACCATTCAGACCACAACATTATTAAGATCGGCTACAATACTCGGAAGAGTCCTTGAGAAGTGAGGACGTTTGTAATCCCCAAGATTCTAATCAGTTAAAGAACACCAGCCAACGCTGTTTTGAAAAATTCCCCCAGTGTAAAAAAATGAAAAATAATAATCTATCTCTTACGTTTTAGTTATACATAAGCAACTAGCACAATTATTCGTCAATTATTAACTGGAAATTGTTATTGAAAAGTTCATGTTTTATTTGATTAACAGAGAAGTAGTTTGTTAGATAAATTGACGTGGAAGAAATGTGCTTCAAAAATATCCCTCGGAAAATTACACGCTTTCTCTAGTCTCAGGTTATTAATCAATTGATATACCTGCATCTGCGAAAAAATAATTTGCATTCAACGAATGGATATACTGTGTCACAAGTTTATTTCCGTCGCTATTTTTTTGTAGCATTTTAGCTCATTTTAAAGCAATTTTTCAAAAACTCCTTGAAGAACTTTTCCTTTGACGATGATCAAGATGCGAATAATCAAAAATGAATGGCACAAAGAAATATTCTCATTTGTCTCATCAATTTTCTTCGTCTTGTATATTAGTTTATTTAAAAAGTTCTAAACCTCCCCAAGTGAGAAGATCCAAATTTGAATATTTTTTGTGGCAATAAACTACCACTATTTATTAAAAAAGACTAAATCAGATTTTTTCTTAATTTAGGTGTTGGCGAGAACAATGTAAATTCTGGCAGAAGCTAAGAACCTTTTACACAACACTTGCATATAGATTCAAAGCCTGAGAAACTGATTATAAGAGGATTTTTAAAGTTCAAAGTTTCATTCAGATTTGCTGCACCCCCCTCAACTTTGCAGGGGTTTCACCAGTGTGGGAATTCAGACAGCTTAACTATTTTTTCTAGTTTCATATATTGTGGTAGTGCGTTGCCACAATAAAAATGTTCAAATATGGCTCTTCTTTCTGGGTGCGACTTAGAACTTTTTGAACGACTCTCTCTCTCTCATACACAAACACACACATTATATATATATATAAAAACACATACTTACAGACACAAACACACACACATATGTATATATATATATATATATATATATACACACACACACACACACATATATATGTATATATGCGCGCACATATATATGCACACATAAATCGGTATATATATATATATATATATATATATACACACACACACAACACATACATGCATGCATGCATGCAAACACAGGTAGAAAAACTTTGTAGATGGGGGAGTTCTATATTTACTTTGTTAACAGATGTCAGTGTTCGAATCTACCAAAATCCCCTGATTTAAAGTATTGATCTTAGTACAGGCCATCTTAACAATAATATCTAAAATCAGAAATTCTTGCCAACATCTTTTTCCCTTATCTAGGTTTAGTAATTTCCTTTCCGCAATAGAGATTATGCTGAGAGAACAAGTATTTTTTTTACACAAATCATCCATAATACTATCGACTATAGTCTTAACCAGTTCAGCTGTTACAGTTCGAATTCCTTTTTCTATCGGCTCGCATATTCTATTTGTAACAGTCATTTTGAGTCAGAGCTAAGGGTGAGACGGCTTCATGCCTTTCTCTGAAACAGATCTCAAAGTGTAGAGAATAGGGGTCCTCGGGCGAAATTTAAACTACTCGCCAGTTCTTTTTTTTTCCGGACCCTTGACTATTACTCCTCTTTTCGCTGTTGCAACTGTTATATTATAGAAAGTATAAATAACTAGTAAGAAATAACTGAATAATATGAGCATGAATATTTCCAAACCAACAAAGAATATTTAGGAAATCAAGGGAAGTAACTTAGAAGCTGAATCGGGGAGAAAGTTATCAAGGTAACTATATTTTCATAAAATGTGTAAAAGCTAAATATAACATTTATAAAAATAATCAAACATTAGAGAAGTATTTGATTTTTTTAATGTAAGATTATGGGATGAATATCGAAATTAATGTCTCAGGAAAATAAAGATTTGGAACAGGAAATGGTGGAGAACAAAGAGAAAAGAACTGCCAATAATTTACAATCTGGAACGAAGACAACGGGACTAGACGAGGATTCATAAATGCTATACGGTTACTTTTGATCTCAGACTGTAAAAGATTGGCCAGCATACTTCTCATATAGGCAAAGGTTATGGGAGGGTTGGGTTTGACCTTTGGTGAGTGTTCGTAGTCTGTGACGAAGTCTCTCTCTCTCTCTATATATATATATTTTTATATTAGGTACATGCATATGTTCCCAGTATACTTTTATTATTTAAAACAGGGTTTTCTACAGTTTAATCAGTGTATTTTTAACACATAGACCTAAAAAAATCTTGGTTCATATATATATATATATATATATATATATATATATATATACGCACATACAAAAGGTAGGCAAAATAGCTCATATGATATCGTCATATCTGCCGTTGATGATTTTTTTTTTCACAATGGGATCCAAATATCACTACACCGATAGAATGAATGTGTGTATCAGAAGGGGGAATAAGTTGATAAAAAAAGTCTCATACGGTCACATTCCATGAAAATATCTTGGTCAATGTATGAACTTTTCAAGTGAGCTACATACATTGTGTGTGTGTGAGAGAGAGAGAGAGAGAATTGATCGGTCAGGTAACATGATCTTACAACTTATTTAAGAGAAATTACATTTCTGTGCGAAGATGAGATATTACATGAGTAAACAGAAGAAAGGAAGAAGAAAATAAGACAAAGAAGAAAGAAAAAAAAGGAGATGGAATAATTTAAAAGAAATCGAAATAAGTGAAAGATAATGATCTGACTGAAAGGATGGAGTGTAAAAGTAGAAAGTTATTTTGAGAATAAAAAGAACGAAAGAGAAAAATAGAGAGATGTTAATAGTTGATGTATACGTAAAGGATTTATCCAACTTCCCAACAAGTTAGGTTTAACACAATGTCATTATATAGTGAATGGATCCCACACACAAAGTAGTCACAATAACTTTGGTCCGCTGCACAGTCACTTTTAAAGGGTGCCTCAGGTGCCAAGTAATAATTTCAGGCCTTTAAAGTAAGTCATGCTTTGAATAAGGGTCTCTGGAACTAGGTGATCACCTTAAATCCAAGCTTAAATTTTCTGCAATAAATGACATGAACTACGAAATATATATATATATATATATATATATATATATATAATCCGCAGACAGACAGTTTCGTTGTATCACAACTCTTCAGTGTGACAAGACCTGCGAGATGCTTCAAGCCAATATCGACACTTGGTTGACTTAACGTAAGTCAGATATCTTACCCTTGAGCTATGTTTATCTCAGCGTAAGTGAAGGAGTTTTTTTAGTTTTCTTTTTTACTTATACGCTATCGGCTACCGAAGTACTCAATTCATTAGAGCTAATGCATTTCAACGTATGAGACAGCCGGTAAATTCGCCACTCGAGCGCTCAACCCTCGAGAGCGAGCATAAATATTAGTTTGTTCTATTTATAAGTAAAGATTGCTTAACATCCGTGAGAGCATATATCAAAGTCTGATGATCACCAAGCATCGTTGACTGTCTTGACAATCCTAAAACACCCAAACAAATATATATGTATACATATCTCGATTGGATATGCTACGTTACTAGATCCTTTTTAGTCGTTTTTGTAGCTTTTAACTCAATTAAAACTACTTTCTAAGATTAAATTTTCTTCAGAAAATTTTTATTCTAATAATGACATGAGACCGGAACTAGTTGAGATAGAGAGATAAGACAAATATACCTTTGTGGTTATTTATTTCTTAATTCGCAACTAGTTCCGGCCTCATAAGAGTGAGAGAGAGACGAAACATAACACGAAAATAACAATGTTCGTCAAACAATGATTCACAACAGAAAATTGTTCTGCAGAATTTTATCTTTGAGACTTCTTAGTTAATTTAAAATAGCACAATTATGATATTAACCCTAGAATTTTTTCCAAAAAATACATGTATATCATCTATGTAAAAGACAAAAAAATCAATATATCATTGAAATAAATTCTTACAATCATTGTTCAGTCATATTTGTGTTAATCGTTTTATAGCTGTTTGCAAAATTTCAAGTTAGCTGTACCTTCCATCATTAAATAAAGTCTCTTGATTTGCTGAATATTTTTCAGGATATATTGTATATTTGAAATATGGAAGTTAAGGAATTCTGTAAAAAGTGTACGTAGGAATAGTTCTGTATTAAGGGCCATACGTAAATCTTCCTATCCCTGTCCAGAAAATTTGACATCAATTTCCTCATTAAATAAAGAAACGAATCTTACGCTTTCACCGAAAAAGCCAGTTTATGATAAATAGGCCGAACTTCTCTTCTAAATCTAGAAAACCCCTTGGATCTTTGAAGAGGGGTCGTGGACAACGTAATACATTAACTGTATCAAAAGTATTTTCGCTTTCTATAGACCCTTACTACAACGCAGTTTTCATGTATATCGACTCCTATCAAAATGGGTGACATAGTCCTTTCGTACTTTGACAAGTCATTACACATCGATTGAAAGAGATAAAAAAATTCAATAAAAAATCAGGGTATTATCCGGTTTTAGTAAAACTTTCACTGTTCATTTATCAATGAATAAATTCTATAATGTAACAGTTACTTAAAAGAAATATTTTTCTGGTGACTTAACTTTATTCCCTCTCCAAGTGAGTGGTAGTATTTGATCGTTTTGGATATATGATATAGCATTTTATTTTCTGTATATAATAAAGAAAAAGCATAAAGGCGTGCATGAAATAAAGAAAGAATTTGGAAGCTATTGGAAGAAAATATAGACCCAAATGTAAATTTTAAAATTTTGAAATATTGTAAATATTAAACTTTTAAAAAAATTGAGAACCTTTCATACTTTGGTTTAAAAGAAAATATTTTCTTCTAGATTATTAAGGAAATAATTCTGTATAGATATTTTATCCGCTTAAAAGGTAACCTTAATTTTGCATTAAATTCTCATTTCCCTTTTTTCTTCCCCCAATCGCGAGCAAAATCTTCATATGTTATTTGTATTTTTCGATTAGTACAAATTACTTTTTAATATTTGTACTACAAATTTTAAAACTTGGGAACCAACAGTAGCAATCATTTAAACAATTTTCAGGTTTGTCTCTTGTAATCGTGTTGAATATTTTACTAAAAATATAAGAAAATTTTGTCATAAAAATAAATTTAAAAAAGGAAAAAATTAGTGTTTTATGCGAAATGAAAGATTTTAGTTTTAACAAAATTAGTTCTTGATTTTTGTTGTTTTCCTGCTTGTCCTTAAGTTATTTCTCTTGTTATTATTGTCAATGACGGCTATAATCTTTCTTCACTCATATATATATATATATATATATATATATATATATACTTCATATCCATGCAGGCTTCAATGATCTCGAGTTCTCTTTTTCCTTCATTTCTTGTCAAATAAAATATGCCCGAGTCATCTTTGAGGTGTAAAGACTTGTTCATTTTCATTTTTTTTCCCTCTGGTCAGCTACTTTTTTGACCAGTTAAAGTAGAATAAAGATTATCTAACAAATGGCGACTATCCAAGTATTTATTTATTTCATTTGAATTTCTCTTCAGTTTCTTTTATTTATTTTTCCATCCTATTCGAAAAAAACATTTTCAGCGATACTTTTCTTCCGACAATAATAGGTTTCATTATATCCTTTATTTGTTTGTGGGTGAGATGGGTATACTCGTATGCTATTTAGGGTCAGACTTTAATTTCTCGAATAATTCCCAGTGGATCACCTTTGCCACCCAGACGAACCTAGTCTTGTATTACTTTTCCGCCAGTTTGCTGCATTCATTCATTAGGAGATTGTTTCATTTCTATCACCAGAAAACCTACTAATATAAGTATTATCAGTTTTAGCTTCAACATGATTAGTCTTTATGGCGTTACTTTGTGCCGCCATTAATGGAGATTAAGTTTCTATTATCAGGTTTCCATATCCAAGTCAACTCATGCGTTGATTGAATCATTTCAGTTTCATTGTATTCTTCTTCGGAAACCTGAAATTAAAACTGCTGCGTCGTATTAGGTTGTTTGCAAGATTTTTCTGCACATTTAAATATACTCCATTATTTTCGAATCACACTAATATTGAAAATATTTTCCTCGATGATTTTCCAGGTAAACAATCTCAACGACTTAGAATTCTGAAAAGAAAAGATTTCTTGTTTCAAATAAATGCTCTGTGATTAGACGTACATAGCAGAAGTGCGTACCTAAGCAGGATAAATAGTTACAGTGATATTAAGATCATCATCATGTCGTGTCACAAAGCACAGATATCCCTGACCCTCTCTCGCCACTCCTCCCTATCATTTATCGCTTCTGGCAGGTCTTCACGGCTACATCCCGTATCCTCACATAGCTACTGTATGTTTGTTCGAGCTGGTCGTCCTGCTTTTGATTGGCCATATGCGGGGGTCCATAGGAGTACATCACTGATGAGTTCGTCCTTGCTTCTCCATCAGTGTCCTACGTGTCCAGTTCGTCTAACTTGTATAGTTTTCGTGACGGGAGGCAGAAACATTTGCTTTTGATATATATATATATATATATATATATATATATATAGGTGGTGTTCATGATGTAATGGTTACGTTCGAAAGACCCGAGTTCAACTCCTAGACAAAGGTGTTTGGATAGCACTAATGCTATAAGGAAAGGTATGAATATTCGGCAACTATTCTCTATGGGTAAATAGTAGAGCAAACTGGACTCTCCAATCTTCGTATGGTAACCTAAGTGAAAGAAAACTCAGAATTAAACCTGTCAAACTGCACTTAAAATTGACCATCAGTCACATCCAGTTAGCGGTAGAGGAATTGGGTAAATATATATCTTTAAAATTTAAAGCAACGAAACTCTAATCGACATAAAATAACTAATTTTTTGTTTGCAAAGTTTTTTCTTTTCTTTTCACGGGCTGTTTACTAGTTTGTCCATAGCAGAGTATAAGTGTTTATGATGGGTGTATAACTTTTCAGGGAATCCGCCTCTCGGTTTAGATCTTTGACCTAAGGATACTTAGAGTGAGTTGAATTGAAGCCCATCCCAATTCGTATTGCTGTGGGGTCCGGTTTTACTTTTGAAAGGCGTTCCGTATTCGGCCATAAAATACATTTGGGTGGTAAAGGATTTTATAAGTAAGGAAAGGAACACACACACACAAGGAAATATATATATGTATATAGAGAGGGAGAGAATAATTTATGCATGCTTATATTTACTATCACACGTTTGTATGCCAACGCACACACGAGGTGAGTTAAATACACTGAGAACCACATTTGAAAATATACAAGGAAATAATGAATTGAAATCCATATCTACTAAAGCGTATACCTTCAGGTTATTTTGGTATTTGCTTTTGATTTACGTACGGACACGTATTGTATTTTTGTTGTTGTTGGGGTTTTATTTTAGGAGACGCACATACTGTAACGTAAAAGGAAATAGAATTATCAACTACAGTTTAAACCCTAGATGAAGCTGTTTGCATTTTATTTTGGGCTAATACCTTTGGGAAAGTCTTGCCTCCCTCACTTCACTATACACCGCAAACTATGGGTAATTAGTACAGCAGACTGAGCTCTTTTATCCGAGGTAAAACAACCAGTCTAGTAGAAGGAAAACTTGAAATTCATGTTAACAGTTCTCTTAGATAATACATTGATGAATCTGATTTGGCATATAGCGAAGACAGTTTTTGAAATATTTAAACAGTTCTCCCATAAGCGGAAACTGTTTCCGCCAACTCAGTTTAAGGTCAGTTGAAAATTTGGCTTCGATGGGAGAGAGTAAAGTCATCTGACTAGAATATTATAACTTAAAAAAGTCAGTTGGCAAAATTCTAAAAATTTAGATGTTAACTTTAAATTGGCCGAGATCTACCGTGTGGAGCGGATATCCATTTCCATCCATGGCACTAGTTAATTTAGGGCTTTCATACGAAGTCGGTAATGTGTAAAAATAGCCCAAAATGAATAAAGAATATCTATACTCGAAGAGGTTATCTTGTTTATTCATCTCAGTAAGGAAGATCGAACACTCTGAGGTTGTGATAAAAAATGGTGGAGAGAAGGCGACCACCAATCGAAGGAAACATGATGTCGATGTGCTAAAATTGACTTGTATCTGATCCAAGTGGTTGGGTAAATAAAAATAGTTTGAGAGCAATATATCTAATTTATTTTTATTTTCAAAAACAGTATCTCTAAATAGCGTGAGTCAACTTTCTTGAAAAATTGAATATAATTCACATTCATAATGAAGTTCTTCCTTTCGCTCGTCCATACGAACATAACCAAATGTTGTTATTTTTAAGATAATACACTGTTGATAGTATGAGGATTTTCTCGCTTGGTATCAGGATTTGTTTTATCAGTGTTTATAGAGAACCGATTTTCTGGATATTTCTGACGCACTGTGCAGGTGCGTTGATGAAATCTTTTTAGGAGACGAAAAAAAAAGACGCTGTTGAAAGAAGCTTAGAACAAAAGAATCGTATGTATGAGATAGTATTCACCGCATCTTTATTTATCTTTTTTTTTTTTTTTTTTGCAGACACGAAGATGAAAGAGTTCTGAAGACTTACCAGAGTAAAAAGTGACATCAAAACCTTATATATTTCGGAAGGTGTAGTTTCTTCCCTAAGAACATTCTTGGCGTAAGTGGACTTCTTTTATGTAGAAATTGGTATTTCTTTCAACTGACAATGGATTTTAAAAAATTTTACGTGCAGATTAAAAAACATATGGTACAAATATAACTTTAAGTTGTATAGTAACTGATTCATTCATTTAGTCTAACGGCATGTCAACCCATCTATAGCTAATTTTTCCCGAGAGCTTTGGAAACTGCACTTATATATATATGTGTGTGTTTGTGTATTTTCTTAAAGGTGTTTTGTACACAGTTATATGATACGAAGTATTCCCATTTATACAAATAATTTGCACACAGTTGTATAGTTTCAAGTATTCCAATCTAATATCAATAATTATATGTTTTCGAGGGAACATTTTTATTTTATAATAGTCATTTATTTGTTTGCACAGTTTCATGGGTTTAAGTGGCTAAAAAGAATCCTTAAACAACTATAGCATCGAGTAACTATACATAATATCATTTAACAGTAAATTAATTAAGTATTTCAATCGAAAACGAACAATTTTTAAAGAGATCTATTTAACACACACATAGTATTCTAACAGGCACCCATCCCAGTCAGCTTGGAGCTTTGGGAAATTAGGAGTACCTCTTCATTACAATTGATCCCAGATCTACTCTGACCATGAGTGGTAGTACTTGATAGAGTCCTATCCATAGGTCAAATAAAATCGTTTGACCATTCAAAATGTGTGCAAACGAAAGATTATGTTAAATCGAATTGTAAGAGATAGAAATATTTGACCATTTTACTGTGTAAACAAATGACTGATGTCTAATTGAATTGTTAGTGATACTTAGGAATACTTAGAACCATCTGTGTATAAACAAATGAGTAATGTTGAATAGAATTATCAGTGTTAAATATCAATTCTTAAAACCTTTTAACCGTGTGTCTAAATTGAATAAGTGTTATTACTTAGCAATACTTAGAACCATGTGATATTGTGCAAATGAATGAATAGCATTGAATCGAATAATTAGTTTTACATAGCAATACTTGTAAGCACTTCACTGTCTCCATACGAATAATTAATATTGAATAGAATTATTAGTGCTAAACAGCAATAATTGAAACCATTTAACTGTGTAGAAACAATAGCAATACTAATAAGCAAACAAATTAGTTCTAACACATTCAAAAATGAAATTACCCACAAACTATTTCCTTACAAATCATATGTATATCTATTTAACTATGGGCAAACAAATAATTAATAGTAAATAGAATTATTCATATTAGTTAGATGCTTTCAAGTATTTCTGTGCGCAAAAGAATGAGCCCAGCCTCGTTTGAAAATGCTATCAACAAAATGTTTATATCTATCTATCCATCTATCTATCTATCTACGTGGTTCATTCAATAAGATTCCAGACGTTTTTGTACAGGCATTTAAAATTGTCGTAGACTCTTGAATATTCAGTATATTATTGCTATACATCTTATGAGATGACTGACCAATTTTTATGATTTCAGCTTCAAATGAACATCTACAGCAGCAATTGGAATACACCCTACTAAAGCCTGATAGTCACAGCTGGTGAATTTCAAAAATGCAATCTGGACGTGAAGACACTTTAGAAGGATGATATGCAATAAAATTCTGTTTTAAACTTAGAAAATATGCCACAGAAACATATGGAATGCTTCAGACCGCTTTTGGAGCATCTTGTATGAATCGAGTGATATAAGAGATTCAAGGAAGTCAGAGAGTCTATGAGGGATGATGAGAGGTGTGGGAGGAGTAAGGAAGTCAATACACCAGAGTTGATAGGCGAAAGGGTTAGGGTTACTATGTTGAGGTTTTAAGGGAGTTCAGGAAGAGATTCCGTCGGATGAGGCCAGCACTCTTGAAATCAGGTCAGTGGCATTTCCACCAGGACACAACTCCATCCTTTTCACAGACTATTTGAGCAAGATGGGCATCAAGACAGTTCCTCACCCTCCCTATAGTACAGACCTCGCTCCTTGTGACTTGATTATTAGTTTAAACTCATTGAAAAATTAAATGACCTACAAACTTTGGCAAACTAATGACTGATGTTAGATAGCGACTGTTATCGACAGTACTTGAAATCATTTAACTGTGTGCCAAAAATAAGGACAAGTGTGTCTAAAAAATATCATCTATGAAATGTTTTTATCAATTATATATATTTAATATTGATGTATAAAGACGATTTTGTATTAATAATCATCAAAAGTTGATATGCCTTAAAACGCAAACAAAACAAATCTAACAGGTACTATCACTCCAGGTTAGAGTGAACCTAAGAATAATGACAAAAAGATGTTCTTTACCCTTTCCTGATCTCCAGGACTGGAACCTCACCATCAGATGCAGTTTTGTGTCATAGCATCTGAAGAAGGTTTTACTCAGCTGCTGTGGATGAAGTCAGCATCTTCTAAGTCCAGCAGACAGTGACTGGAATTTTTAATGAAATTAAATTTAACAAAGTAACTATCCCTCGACATAAGCAGGATGCGACAAAAGTTCTGTTTTTTATGCAGCGATTTACAAGGTTAAATTCAGAGTTTTCCTTCTTCTAGACTGATTGCCATACCATGGCGAAAGAACTCAGTCTCCTGTTATATTACTTATAGCTATGGGGATGGGGAAGATTACATGGATTCCTTTCTTTCCCAATGAAATTAGGGCTATGGGAAATGCATACAAATTCAAGGATTTGAACTCGGGTCGCCGTTTCCATATCTTTCGACGATATCCATTTCATCAAGAGTGTCTTCCTGTTTGGTGTATACTCATTCGTGGTCAATACTGTACAAGTGTAGATTATAAAGAGATTTCCTATTCCTTGATGCCAATTTTTCTTTTTTTTCTTTTTCCTTGTGGGTCTCTTCGAAAACAAATTCAGTTTTGAGTGCAGATGTTTTCGGTATATCAAAGTTTTGTGGGTGGAGTAAACACATCTGCGAAATTCTCCATTTTCATCTTATAAGAATACTCTTTATTTGCTAAACTTCTAAGGAAAATACCTCTTTGAGAAATTGTCTGTAACATGATAATATAACGAACTAAAAATAAGAATATGCAAAACCAAATTTAAAATACTAAATCATCGTCGGTAAATTATTCGTGGCTAAATTTTAATCATTGCTTCAACGAATTTAATGAAAACAGGGTTGGGAAAATCCAATATTATCACAGCAATTTTACCCATAGCAGAGAGGAGGGCCAATCAATTCATGCCTTTTTTGAGGGTATAGACATGGAGTGAAACACAAACAGCCTCTTCTCGGGTTTGAACTCGGGTCGGCGATACTCGTTACGCTAAGAAATGGATTTATTTTTATTATCACTCTTTTTAAAAAAGGTTCTTTTCAAGTCCTATCCATTACTTGCGAAGTTTAATTTAAATTATTTTTGTTTAAATTTATTTATATACATAGTTTTATAGTATTTTGTATCTTTAAATTACTTAATAATTATCAATTTTTTTCATTTATCATTTAGATTGAGGATTAGAATTGAATGATATTTCAATTAGACCAAATTGTTAATTCACTTGCGAAGAGCAGTTCTTTATTCTGGGTTTATATATATATATATATATATATATATATATATATAAATTTATGAGAGAGTGAGAGAGTTGCGTAGATAGATTTTGATGGAAATCCTGATATCAAAAGATGAGGATATATTGGATAATTCCAAGACAAATATGATGGATGTGAGTATTAAAGGTTTTACACAAACAGTTGGTTCGGCAAGAAGATTGAGTTGTGCCAAAAATATCAAGAAAAACTCCTTACTCTGAATAGTTCAACTCAAATGTATGGTTTTAAATTGCGCCAAAAATTAGATTAGAGTGGCTCGTGGTAGGTTTGGTTTGGTTTGTTGGGTTTTATGGCATATCAACCTTTGTAGGTTATTTAACGCCAAATCCATTTTTATGTAAATAATCTGTTTTACTTAAAACAATTCAGTTTAGCATAAGTACACAGTTTAATTGTCAAAAACATTTCCATTTCTAACTATTCAGTTAAGTGTAAATACAGTTTTAATGTCGAAAAACAGTTCTATTTCAAATAATTCAGTCAAGCATAAGCACGTAGTTTAAATGTAAGTAAGGTTTAATTGTTAAAAACATTTCTATTTCAAGCTATTCAGTTTACCCAAACAATTCGGTTTAGCAAAAGTATGATGTTAGTTCTATTTAACCCATAGATAGGGACCTATCAGGTGCTACCACTCCGGGCCAGAGTTGACCTGGGAGCAATGGCAATGAAGGGGTACTCCACATCCCCCAAAGCCCCAGCACTGCTGGAACCTCACCATCAGATTGTTTAGTGTCATATCCAGGACACTCGTTAGGGGGTCGTCTTACAGTCAGTGTATTTTTCAGCCCCAGCCGGGCAAGCACGTGATAGGTATTCGAGTATCTGAGGGAGCAAAGATAGATAGATATTAGGTATGAAACTACCCTTTGTTTTTTGTATTTATAAATGTGGCAGTGCTCAATAAATAAATAACATACCTATTTCATGGTCTTCAGTGGCGTATGAGATCATTACTACTCAGCGAAACAAAAACATCTGTCCGGTACATCAAACTTACTCGATGAGATTGCGATAGTCATACTTAGAAATGCCTCTAGCAGCATATATCTGGAAGAGTTGGCAATTAGATACGGATAATTGTATCATAATTGTATTGTATTACTAAGAGGTGATATTAGAATTTTGCCAGGTTATATTGTAGAAGGAAAAAGGTGAAGAAAAAAGATAAATGGACTGTAAAAATTTCAATTTGACGAAAAAGATATGTGATGGAGTAATTGGTGGGAATAAATCTGCAATGAATATCAAAGGAAAAGAAAGAGAGAGAATTAAAAAGAGGCAAAAGAAAGAAAGAGGGAAATAAAAAAGAAGCACTAAAAAAGAAAAATTGAGAGGATTTTTTAAAATCAAATTTAAAAGAGATATATTTGAAATTTTAAAATTCAATTTTCTTAATCAAAAAAGGGCATAGAGAATATATTAAAGAAAGACATTAATCTTTTTAAAATTTTAATAAGATAATTATACGAGAAAGGTGTTTAAGTTGTGAAATAAAGAAAAAAAAAGAATGAAAGAGAATATCAGAAAGAAAGAAAATGCTATGAAGAAGGATTAAAAAATGTTTAAATCTTAAAAAGATGAAGACAAAATGGTTTAAATTCTCTCGAAAGAATGATTAAGAGAATCATTACAGTTTATTGGAGGAATAAAAAGGGTTAAAAACTTATTAAAAGTAAGGACGATTACGACAATATAATTATAAAAGGATAAAAAAAATTGTTAGAATGAGAATAAAATAATAAGAAAAGGTAAGCTTGCAAGAAAGAAAGATTAAAAGAATTCTTTAATTTTAAAAGAACAGCAAAATTAACAACAAAAGTTAAAATTTTCATAGTCAAACAGCCTACCATACAACCCTTCAAACCATTACTCCATTCAAAGCTCTCTCAGAAGAATATGTTATGTAATGGTTAATGAGCTAGGTTAGCAGATCTTTGTAATTTGTGGCTTCTCGGAAAACTAAGCTAAGTAAATGATCATTAGTCTCTTTCAGCAAGAATTATCAAAGCCTAGAAAAACACCTTCTCTGCAATGGTTTGTAATCTTGCCTTGACTGAACCCTCGATGTATGCGGTTCTAAATCCAATTGAGGTAAGCGTATTAAAAATGTGATAGGAGGTATGCATTCATTTAGTCACCTACTTAATCCAATTTTTGTTTTACTAATATAAGAAAATACCCATTTTCATGAACGTGTGTGCACTTCCAAATGAGTGTATTTGACATACCACTTGGCTTAAATATATATGTATTACTCAAATTAGACTTCAGTGTTCGAACCAAAGTAGAAAAACCAAAACAAGATTTCGAAAGCTATGTTTCGAGATATTAAGAAGTTTCATACTTTAAAATGTTTCTTTCTTTTCAATCTCTTTTATTGGATATTTCATCCGACGGAACCAAGTATATCAAATTTTGTGAATAAACTATACGAACGTGAACAGAAGTTGATGATTAGTATGTTTAGATTACAAGATCAAAAATGTGGAGAACTGATTGACATTTGAACTCATGAGTAATATTCGACTTGGCTATCTTTTTAACAATTACACCATGCAAAGTGCCCTTTGAAGTATGTTTGTATTGGTAAGGATTAGTACTGAAGATGTGGTTTCAATAGCAAGTAGATTTTATCATAGAGTTAGTAGCCTCCCGCCATCTAGTCCTGAAGTAAGAGTTTTTCCTTCGACACCCGTTTAAGACCCTAGTTTGTTCAACTGATTTGCCATAACTGGACGAGAAGAGATGGTTTCATGCCATTCACAAGGACATAAGTACTGAAATGAGAGAGATTTAAACTAGCCTTGTCATGTACATTTTCTTCAGGGATAACCAATAACTCTCACATCCTTTCCATTAGAAGTGTACAGAAATTTTAAAAATAAGTAGGAAAAAAGATAGATATCTAAATAACGATGATAGTAAGAAAAATAAGGAAAAGATCCAATTTTTGATTGAAAGATAAACGGAATTTAAAAAAAAAAAGAAAATTATAAAAAGAACGTAAACGTAAGAATACAATATATTATAAAAAAAACTGTATAAACGAAAAGTTTGACAAAACAGAGGATGAATTAGAAAAAATACTAAAAGATAAAAACATAAAACAAAGACAGAAAAAAGCAACAGCAATCGCAACAGTTTACGGAAATCGGAGAAGTTGCTATTAAGATTAGTAAAATAAACCATTCAAATAACGCATCCCATCGAAGACGCAGCTACACCTGGTGCCATTAGATGTCACTCGCCTGAATGACAGTGGATTATAATTGTACAAATTGGGCCGAGGTCTTAACTCTTTCAATCATGTTTTCATCATCCAATTAGACATAGCCACAGAGCACCTGCTCTCGGGGATTAACTAGGGTGGTTAGAAAAGATATCACCCTTTAATTCTAAGGAGAAAAAACGAACAGAAATGATATAAAAGCATTAAAAGTCGAAAAGAAACAAAGTACATGGCGCCAGTTGGTGTAGGAAGGCAAGTGTTGAAAAGAGGAAAGAATGGCAGACTATAAAAGTCTTTGTGAGTTCTTAAAAAAAATCTGGATGAAATAAAATAAAATCCCTTCCTTTACCAACCAAACAACCAGCGAAATAAGTCAGCGAAACACTGACATTTAGTGACTTTCATGTCCATTTGAAAGTAGGTAATACTTTGCTCGCCAAAAACAATTGGTATTTGGTTGCGCGATCCGTTCCCTTACAACATCCTTCCTCCCTTTCTCTGCTGTGTTCACCTTTATTCTCTCATTTCTCTCTCTATCTCTCAATCGTCTCTCATTTCTATATATAGCTAGCTTTCTCATTTCTCTCTCAACCACCCATATATATTTGTGTAAAAGTCGATACTGGATGAAAATCGTTTTTCTAGTTAATCGCTTATAACAGACAAAAAATCTTTGGGGAAATTTATTTGACTAGAATAAGCTGATGAGATATCTTGCCAGAAATTACTATGTCTATTAATGACTTGCGATGGACATCGTTGTCGCTAAACGGGCAACGAGATATCTCGCGAGAAACTTTACTGCTTGTGATCGGCCGACGCATGAAATGTCATTGTCTCTGAACGGTATTTTTAAGGTGGGTCCGGGCGCAAGTCCGTAGCCCTGTCACGCCCAGCATTCCCCAAAATGCCTAGGACCCCGTCTGTATTCCCCTAAAATGTGGCGCTTTAGGCACCAGGCAATAAACCTAGCCCCTCCGAGGAGATTTACAGCCTGGGGGAACGGCCCCGTGAGGTTCGAGGAATAAGTCAGCCTCGGCCACGTGACGTGAATGCTAGTCCTCGCTAGTACTCGACTTGAGTCCCCAAACGGCGCCATACCCGACCAGCTCCGTGTTGCTCTCAACACAGCCGACCGATTGGTGACGTCCAATTGAAGTGATATCTAGTGAGAAATTTTATTATCTATCAAAAGCTGACAAGATATCTTCACATAATTTTATTTCTATATGAATGGCTGACAAGATGTCTCATAAGAAATGATACAGATGTAAACTATAGAATATCATATATATAGAATTGTTCTGTAAAAACTTGTCTCTTTTTGGTTTTGAAATCTCGCGCTATATTTTCTGGCACAGTGGGAATGTTTTTCCCCTATATTTGGTACATATGATCTTACCAGAAACTCGCAAGTAATATCTAAGTATTTTTTGTTATTTACAGTAATATACATAAAAAAAAATTGGATCATTATCATATGGAATTTTTTGCAAATTAACCATTCACCAGTATTCGATCCTCAAATCGTTGACCTCGACTATAAGTCGACACGTGGTTTCCCCATCTAATCCAAAATGCTGATAAGCAACACGTTTAAAAGTATTGGTTGGTTGGGTTTTATGGCATATTAACCTTTGTTAGTTATTTAAAACCAAATCCATTCTTATGCAAATAGTTTTATTTCAAACAATTCAGTTTAGCGTGAGTACACATTTTGATTGTCAAAAACATTTCTATTTCAAGCTATTCAATTCAGTCAAACAATGCTAATTCAGTTAAGTATAAGTACAAATTTTGTTTACTCACAGTTACATGTCAAAACAGTTCTATATAAAACAATTCCGTTTAATGGAAGTAGTGTTTCAATGTCAAAAACTGTTCCATTTCAAACAATTCGGTCCAGCATAAGCACGCAGTTTCAAGCAACTCGGTTTAGTCAAACCATTCTAATTCAAACAATTCATTTTAGCATAAGTATGCATTTAGTTCTATTTAACCCATTGATAGGCGCCTATCAGGTGCTACCATTCCGAGCCAGAGTGGACCTGGGAGCAAAAGCTATGAAGGGTGTTCCGCATTCCCCAAAGCTCCAGAATCACTGGAACCTCACCATCAGATTGTTTAGTGTCATAACCTGGACTCTATTTAGAAGGATCTTCCCTCTCTGCAGAGGTGCGGTCGGTGTATTCTGTACTCCCAGCTGACTGGGCAATAATAATATTAACAGACCTTTGTTTATCAGAGAATTAATGATCTTGCTTATAGTTTCAAGCTTAAAGATGAAATATCTAATATCAGTCCCTAATCTAATGATGGAAAAAGCATGTATTTAACACAAAATGTTTTCGAAATATAATCCTTATTAACGCAATTTATTCTATAAAAGCAATAAAAAATACATCCAAACTGATTGTATTTTATTCTATATGCCTCACGAATTTTCTACAAAATGGTTTTTAAAATTATCATCCGATTATTTTATAGAGAAAACATAAGTTATATAGACACTACAACGTATCTATATAACTTATGTTTTCTTATTCACAATAATTATATATGAATTTATATGTAAAAAACCAGATTAGTTTGATTTCTTGGTTTAATGGCATATCAACCCTCGTGAGCTATTCATTTACTATGATGTTGCAACCCAGTTTCAATCTAGGACAGATTCTAGTTTTTGTATATTTACATTTGTGACAATGGTCAAATTATATTATTACAAGTATAAATGAGAGAGGGAGAGATGAATGCATTGGAGGTACAGTATTAGTTTCTTTGTTTAGGAGCATATCAACTTTCTTGGGTTATTCAATGCCAAAGCCGTCATTGCAAAAGAGTAGTAGTGGTATTATGTGACAAACCGCTTGGGTGGAGGAGAAAGTGGTTTATAACTTTCCCAAGGTTATTAATTTGAAAGTAAACGTAATAGAGCGACTGGAGTTCGAACTCGCTTCGTATGATGTCCCAGTACAACACGTTTACCTCTAAGCCACGTGGATTTACCCCAAAAGGCAGGATTGACTTTGAACACTTCTACACTTTGCACGCCAGGGACTAAGTCTTAAAAAGGGAACCTAGACTGAGGATAGAACTTATTATGAATGGGTTGTTTTAATGATAATATTAAGCTCTTGATTTAGAGGTAGATTTTAATTTCATAGTTTGGTTTTTGATTTTATAGCATATCACCCAATGTAGATTATTTAATGACAAATTTATTTTTATACATATAAAAAGTTCTATTTCAAACAATTCAATTCAGCATAAGAATACTCAGTTTCAAAATAAAAAACAGTTCCATTTCAAACCATTCAGTTTAGTACACAGTTTAGTTCTATTTGACCGAAAGAGAGGAGCCAATCATGTGTTACTACTCCATGCTGGAGTGGACCTGGGATCGATAATAATGAAAGTGTACTCCGCATTCCCAAAATTTGCAGCATTACTGGAACCTCACCATCAGATTGTTTAGTGTCATATCTAGTACACTCGTTGTGGGGTTACTCCTTTGCAGAGAAGCAGTTGGTATATTCTATAGTTCCAGCCGACTGGGCAATTGATAGTTTGAACATAATACTCAGAAATTTTCTGATCAATATTCTGATGAAATTGTGTCAGGTTCCGGCCTCGTGGTTGTGCCCGTGTGCGGTCTTTAAAAGTTTGGTATGTGCGGCATCTACTTTCAGTATCCTTGTATGTGTGGGATATAGTTGCCTGATGTTCTTCGACGTTGTTATAGGGACTTCTCTGGTATTTTCAGGAAGGAAAACTCAACATTTCAAAGATATTTCAACTCAGACGAAAATATTTTTGCTGTCACAGGGTCCGCCTAATGTTTCATTCTTCCCTGCCTAGACACTTTACCAATTCACATTAATCTCTCAAACCCATGTTTCACACAAGGAAGAAAATGGCTTAAAGTGAGTCAGAGATCACGAATAAATTTAACGGTCAGTGTCTAAGTGCTATTTACAGCAGTTTTTTGGCCATTTGTTTTTAAAGTGTGATCAGTGTTCGGCTATGTAAACACAAAACTTTGATTTATGAACTTGTATTTTTCGTGGCTTTTCCTCGGATTTTTAAGTCCGTTTTGCGGAAAGATAACAGAAAAAAAACATCGTTGTTCGTTCCGTAAGCTTAGTTTGTAAGCATGTTTCTCTGAAATACCACCGTCAGTTATACCCAAAAGCAAAATGTTTAATTACAGTATTAAGTAATAAAAAGTAAATAATCTTGCTAACGGCAGACATTATCCGAATGTTTTCCTCTTTCTTTAATAGATTATTTCATGCTTTTATTATTTATCATTCTTTTTATAATCTATACGGGTGGTTTAAAAAAAAGTTATATCATTTCGTAATCTGGTATAAAAAAATTGACCAATTCTCGTTCAAATGAGCTCAAAATCTAACAGCATGTTATAGAAACAACTTAAAATTCCATATTTAATGTTTGAACACTTTCTTTCCCAGCGATGAAATTTTTACTCGAAAAGAAAGAAAAAAATGAATTGTTTCGACCTGAGATCATATTTGAGATCATTTGAACGAGAATTGGTCAAAGTATTAAGTTTAGAAACGATATCAGTTTTTTAGAAACAGCATGCATTTTTTAAATTTCCTTTCAAATTTTAATGCGTATTAGTTTGATCGTAGAAGTGTTACTCATGTAGGAAGAGCCAGGAGGAGTCCATCCTTCATCAGGTCGACATGTGGTTTGAATTCATAGGTTTGGTTTTTTTTTTATTGCATATCAACCTTCTTGGGTTATTTAATGACAAATCCATGCTTCTAGAAGAACAGTAGTAGTACTATTTAACTCATGGCTGAGAGAATAAGGGAGTTCATACCGTCATAAGAGTTTTTGTCCGACAGTGAATGTAATTACGAGACTGGAGTTCGAACTTCCCTTACTACCATTCCATAGTCCTGTGCTTTAACCATTACTCCATGAGAACATCCCCTTGAATTCATAATTTTTCCTTCTCCTAGATCTGTTGCCATAGAGCCTAGTCTGTCCTACAATTCATCAATAGTTGGAAGGAGAATAGGATTCTTACCTTTCCCCAATGTATTTAATATGTGAAATACAAATGCTTTGTTTAGGATTTGAATTCAAGTAGCCATGTCCTCTTCCTGCGATGATAACCGTTACCTTACAAGAGTCTCTCAGAATGCTTACCACGCAAATCCATATATCAAATTATAAATTTCAATTTAGCACTTCATATTTTCATTTTCTCAATCCATATTCTGTTTTTATTTATTTTTTATTTCATGTGTCTAGTTGTTATCGGAGATGATTGCGTAACAAAATAACTCACATCTCATGCACTTTCTTGAGTAGCATTGTCAACCTTAGCAATTCCGTCATATGAAAAAACTTAACCTTTTCTTCAATCTATAATTATTCCAATCTCATAATGTGTGATTTTTCATGAGAATTTACAATGTTCTAGTCATAGGTATAATCTTTATCTTCATCTTATATAAATTATTTTGTACTCAGGTATAATTTTTCTTTAAAAAAAAACTTTTTAAAAAAGTTTTCATTCTAAAATTTGACACAATACCTTCATTTGTGACATAAGTAGATCAGAGAAGGTACTTGGCCTTCTCTATTTCCTCTTCAGTTATTATTAGTGTACTGCTTATAATTTTATCACACCGATTTTAATCGGCGGTCTTTTACTGGTTTCCACTTGACAACAAGTCTCCTCAGATCTTCAGAACAATTCCAAGTATTCAAAATTACTTAAAGAATGCTGTGGTTTGATGGTCTCGATTCTTCCTTTGATTTTTTTTTTTTTTTGGTGACCGTTTCAAAAGCAGCAAGAAAAATTAATATCAACCTCATCCCTATGTTCCACTGCTTTTTTAGCTCTCAGGCAAGATCTTGATATGCGTTTTTCTTTTTGCTTTCTTTCATGCTCACTCTGTGGTCTACTGCAACGGATAAAATTAACAATATATTTTTTGGTTAATAAACACTAAGCCTGGTCTTCTGGCAGAGATTTGGCGATACAATTGTTAGGTTTGGTTACTTTCTTTAATGTCATTTCAACCTTCGTGGATTATTTCATGTAAAAACTATCGTTGTAGAATAACTGTAGTCGAACTATTTAACCTATTGCTGTATTAGTCTGAAAGTAAATATAATAGATCTACTAGAGTTCGCTTACTAAGATGTCTCAGTTCAGCACATTAGCCACTCCGCCATGGAGATCCTCCTCAATGCATTTGTATTTCAAAGTCCCAGAGAATTTTAAGCGTCTCATTTTCTAGGAAACATTCTGCTTTATATCTACAGCTTGATAAAAAAAAGTCAAATCCTATTATTATTATTATTGTATATATTTACCAACCCTTAAGCACAAACAGGATGTGACATAAGGTCAATTTTAAGCGCTGTTTGACAGATTTAAATTCAGAGCTTTCCTCCTTCTAGACCGGTTGCTACGCCAAGGTTAAAGAGCCCAGTCTGTCCTGCAATTTATCCATCACTGGATGGAGAATAATTGGATCCATACCTTTCTCTATGGTATTAGCACTATGTGAAATACAAACAGTCTCGTCCTGGATTTGAACACGGCGACCCGCGTTCATTTTCTACAACGATAACCATCTCCCCACGAACGTCTCTATTAGTATTGTAATTGTTACCATAATCATCAAAAATACTACAACTAATAATAATGATAAGAGAGAAAGCCATGAAAGTCTGGGGGGACCGTCATCACCTCAAAAAGATAATGGACTATTCTATTTTAATTGTGAAGAAAGAAAGAGAAGAAAAGGACACGTGACATGTCAAAGAGAGAGAGAGAGGGGGAAAGAGCAAATAAATTCTTCGAAAAAATATATTATTTAGTAAGATTAGATTACCTCTATGTCGACGGAGCTTAAAATGTTATAAGTATATCCCCAGCTGAGGAGTAAGACCCTTCTAAAAAAGGATGTCTTGGGGATACCACCAAACAGCATCTGCTAGTGAGGCTTCAATTCTGACGGCCAGACTACTCTTTCATTACCATTAATCCTAAGTTCACTCTAATCCTGAGTGTTAGCATCTTTTATGGCCCCATTTATGGGTCAAATAGATCTTTTAAGAAATTATTCGTATTCGATAAAACCGTGTGCAAAGCGAAAAAAAAAAAATTAAAGTCTCAAGGAACAATGAAAAATATGTAAATATTAAACTACAATAAACCCGATTCCCTAACTTCTAGACAAAAACTGTTTATATGCCGTTTAAATCAATAAAATTAGCATTGTAAGGTAAACAAAAAGTGGAGAATGTTTAGTGCCAGTCTCTATATAGCTGAGGATATGACTGCATTGAAGATAAAGATTGGGCAGGAACAACTACTAAAAGGAAAATCTACCAAATTCTGTCCAACCAGGCTGGCCTAGTAGTAATATTATTTCAGAAAGGAATATAATTGAAAACGTGAAGAATAAACAAGAAATCCAGATTGATAGTCATGAGAGAGAAGATAAACTGTCCGATAATTGCTGAGAAAGGGAATATGGAAAAACAAAGAAATTTAACTACCATCATAACAGCAACAACAACAGCTGTAGTAAATGAAATAAGTCATTGAACGTAATTAAAAGCATTGAAAAGAAAATGGTATCATTGAAAAAATTGTTGAACGGCAAGAAAAAAAAATCAGTATCAATATAATGAATAAAAGTTAAATCAAGAATGAGAGAATTGCGAAAACTTATAAGAAAATGTTTATGGTAAGAGAGAAAATCTTTTTTAAATAGATTAAATTTGAAGAAATAAAACAATTTAAACAAAAAATAATCACGAATCTCATAAAAAAACAGTCACATTTATTTTAACCATTATCTCTTTTTTATTATTTTGTTTCTTTGTACGTTTAATATCCAAAGTCTGTTGGCACTCTTTCTTATTATGAACTTACTAGCGTTTGGGAATAAAATGAAAATTTTATGACTTCGCTAAAAAACTTTTTAAAATCAAAATATCATCTAAACGAAAAACATAATCCTATCACCTAATTACTCGTTCAGATCTGAATAACTAAAAAATATTGGCCATAGTATTTGTTACGTTTGCATATGAATTTCATAAATTCAATGAAAAAACTGTTAATAGACAGAAGGTGTTATCATTGAATTATGTTGCTTTTTAATACAAAACAGATTAAACAAAAGGAATAAATTGATTGATTGACACAACACAAAAATGTAAATATAAATGTATAATGTATGCAATTCCCGAAGCTCTAGGAATAAAATAAACACAGACGTGTTGACATGCCGTTAAAAATCAATCACTCAATTGGAATACAAAGTTACACAACAAGAAAAAAGTATAGATAACATTTTACCCAGCCATGCAAAAAAAAAAAAAAGAAAAAAAAAAGTTAACTTCGAATTAAGAGAAAAATATTTTGGGAGAACTAATTATCAAAAATACAGTATTTTTTCCTTCTTCATCATCATCGCTGACGTTTGATTTTTACTCTTATTTATCGATTTTTTTTTATCGATTGACTGTAACCATAAGACAAAATTTAATAGTCATAGTGTTAGCCAATCAGTATAAATGCAGGTTTTGAGAACGTGCAATGAAAAATATCATAAATTGATTAACATATTAATTCATTTGCATCATTAAAGATAATTGTATTAAACGCTGTAAAACAACAAAATGTGCGCAAATATATTTGAAATTTTGAATAGCTTTCAAGAGCGTCCAATCACATTGTAAATGTCACTCGATTCAAATTTACCAATCGGACACCTTTTTTTGGCGAATGTTATTTTTTTCCATTCTTTTGCCTTAATTACTTTCAAACCTTTAACACATATTTATGGAGAAGAGTTTCCCTTGCATAGTTGCTATTGTGCTGGAATGTGACATCGAAGGAAACGAGTTCGAACTCCAATAGAAATTTCGGATTTGGAAAAGGTTTAACCTCCTTTATCGTTCCAGCTATGGATTAGATAGTAACCACAACTATTCTTTTCGGAGGTTGTCTTTAGCATTAAATAATCAAAGAATCTTGATATGTCATCAAACAAACCAAATCAAATCAAATAAAAAAGAATTAAGATGTGAACTATAGCTGCATATTGTCAGCTCGTTCACATACAGAAAAGGCATATATAACACAGAGCAATACTGAATTATTCGATAAGATGAGTTTAGTCTAGCATATCCTCAGAAACACGGGGCACTTGGTGAGGATTAAACTCTGAACTCGAGCAAAATATCACAAAGAGAAGCTAGAAAACCAAGACTTTACAGCAGAACCCAATATGTCTAACAATTTAAGGCCACAGTTACAGAATACCCAATAAGGATAGAATTTAGCTAATTAAGAAATAATTACAGAAATTAAGACAAATGTCTACGGCAGTGGACTGTATAATAATCATATACCGAGGTGAGATAACAGTATTGCCAATAAATAAGTACACCTCTAACACTTATTTATAAAAAAAAAAATTGTAATTCAATTGCCAAACAATTATACACAAATTTAATCATTTTTAAGATAATATCATATTGTCGAGTAGATATTAGGTATAATGTATTACCATAGTCGATAGCATTAAAACTCTGTTACCAAAAGTATTAAAGAATTTTCTTGGTGCTATGGCTAAAGAGCTGGACTGCTGCAACAAAATAAGCGAACTCCAGCCGTGCGATTATTCTCGGACTACTACCTATGGGTTAAATAGTATCACTGCAGTTCGTCTAAAGAGATGGCTTTGGCATTGAATAACTCATTAAGCAAAAAAACAAACCAAAAATATAAATATGTCGAACTAAAAATAAGTAAATACCATATAGCAACATAAGTAATATCTTTTTATAATACAATCTAGTTTGATTATAAATATTCCCCTAAAATATTTTGTATAAAAAATATCATGAGTGACCTTATTTATAAGCAATACCGAATGCACACTCACTCGCAAAATCTCTCTCTCCCTCGATATGTAATCTTAATCATGTTATAATCTACATTTTCGAGATTTATAGGCATCAGTCTATATTTAAAAGAAAACAACGCGAATTAGTCATTTTCTTACTTTGGGAGAGTGTCTAAAATTTATTTAGAACAAAGTGTAGTATCCCTGCCACTTTCCTATATCCTTGATTGCACTTTTATTGTTGTTTGTGGACCAACGAAAATCTTATTTACATGAAATATATTAAAATAAATTTGCTTTCATTATTAAGTATCAATAGTAAATAAACTACAACTAACAATAAAATATTCTACTGTTCGAAATAATAAGTGCTTTCATATGCGTATTTTATGTCTTAGAACCCATGAGATTTACATATGTTCTGATATGGTATTATGTGACAGCTTAATTTTAGTCATAGCATACAGATACTCCTCTGATTCTACGCAGAAATATCAATCGATATATAAATAATACAATGAGTGTTAATTAATAAGAAAGTACATGTCATCTTGTGGATTTTGTTATCCAGGAGGACCACAGAGCGAAAGTGAAAGCGAAAAAGTGACAATTTCTTGGACCTTGCCAGAAGATTAAAAAAAACTGTGGAACATGAAGTTTCGTGATACTTATAGACTGCTATTAAGTGGTCACCAATCATATGAAAATCTAACCAATCTGATAAAATAAAACGTGATTTCTACCAAGTATGGATGCATCACAAGGACGCTGACGATGCGTATTGAGAAAAAAAACTAGATGGACGCAGTACAAGAATGCTGGAAGCTGTACTAAAAAATCCTGGAAGCATCTTCCTACGAAAAAAAAAAGTTGTATGGCTACCCATCTATCTGTAAACCCATCCAAGTAAGACGAACAAGACTGCTGAAGAATCAAGAACGAAATCATGTGTGGTGTTTACTAACAAACCCATTCACATGGAAAAGCCAGAGTTGGACGACCAAGAAGAAGATACCAACAGCAGTTCTGTAGGAAAATAGATGTAGACTAGAAGACCTACCGGGAGCGATGGATGATCGGGACGACTGGAGAGAGAGTGTGACAAGGAAAGCCGAGATATCTGTGGGACTTGATGATGACGATGACGCTTGGAACCATCCCTAAAAGCTAGGAAAAAAATTGGAGGAATTGGGAATCAGAGAGAAGATCGAGACCATCCAGGCCATAGCATTATTAAGATTGGCTAAAATGCTAGTAAGTGAATTATAACAAAACAACTGAGATTTTAAAACCTTCTTTTATGTTGAATTTCATGCCATGAGCTTTCTTTTCCTTTGAACATGAAAAGTGCATTATCTCTGCATTTCAAGATGCTATTCCTCAAACAATTCAAATACAACCAAATCAGCTCGATTTATTTAAAAAAAAAAAAAAAAAAAAAACGAACCCAATTTCAATTTTGTTTAATTCTTTCTTTTGCTATTCGATTCTTTCCCCGCCTGCCAACAAACATATTATCATTCGTCGTCTTCAAATCTTTGCTTTTGACCAATCATATTTGTTTAACTAAAAGGAATATTCATTGCATTATCGGCCAAGTCCAAGCCCACAGAGAATAGTTTTTATACCATTGCCGGCCCGTGTCATAAAGAGACTTTCCTGACGGCAAAGTAATGTTAAGCCAACTATGCTAAGACGATGAACATGTGACTTGCATTGTCTCCACAGTTTAAGTTGCTTGTGAAGTCATTTCACGCTCAGATAGTCTTAATCGAGCTACTAGAACAAATACTGTTGCCATTTCGACAATGACAATAACTTCTATCACAGTTAATAAATTACATAAGTGATAACAGCAACGGTTAGAATACTAAGAAAAGTCCTGGATACCTAACGAGAGTTGCTGTCACTCGGACTCCACTTAAGGGTTTTAAGAATAATTGTGACAGGGTAGGATATGTGATCCACTGAGAACAGCAAGAGATTAAAATTTAACCATACTGCCACCACAAGGTCTATGCACAAAGCCAAATCCGTCCCAGATAATATGTAATGCATAAAATTCTTTGGGACTGAGATTCAAACGGATCATCCAGTCATAGCCAGAATCACAGAACAAGTGTTAATTAACTCGAAAATAACATATTTTCAAGTGGATTTTGCTGTTCAAGACGACCAGAGTCAACATGAAATATAAAAGTGAAAAAAGAGAGAAAATCTTTGACTTTGTAAGAAAATTAAAAAAACTGTGGAACATGTGGGTGACAGTGATAACAACAGTAGCTGGCACGCTTGGAACGGTCTCCAATAGCTAGGGAAAAGATTGGAGGAAGAATCGAGACAATCCAGACTATAGATTCGCTAAAATCTGCTAGAATGCTCAGAAGAGTCCCGGAGACTTGAGGAGACTCGCTATCAGTCTGACTTCAGAGAAAGCTCACCAGCCAACGCTAGAGCAAAAATCTTGCTCGGAGAATAATAATAATAATAATAATAATAATAATAATAATAATAATAATGATTATTATTATTATTATACTGATGCTGTTCTTGTTCATGTTGATTTACAAATATCTTGAAAATTTTATCGATTGGCTTGCAAGTTCGATCCTCACGGGCTGCCACGTGCTATAAGTTAAAGCTATACATAATTTTTTAAAGTCTTACGACCAAATGATGCTGAAAGCACTGGTTACCGCTGAAGTTACGCTGCAATGGGCCTGTTCATTTCTGAGACGAATGACCATATAGTAACGACAGATAATGTAAGCAACCTAAACTCTGTGTTCCAGACTTAGCAAAATTGAGTAAGTATTTGTTTCTTCCACTGACTGGTCCTCTTTTTAACTGGATTGAAAATGTTTTAAATTCTTAGTTTGCCTCCACATTGACAAATTTACCTACCCAAGACTAACTAGCCAAGTCTGCCTCATGTGTTTTTGTCAAAGCTAGATAAAAAAAAGAGATGGATTCATGCCTTTTCCAATGGTCGGAATCCATTTGTTTATTGGCAAGAAGTAAATATCAACAACCTCGTCCAAAATTTGAACTTGATTAGTCGAGATCATTCAATACGAAATTCACGCATCCGTTGCAAAACTTTATAAATGATAACAGAACTGGTATTGTAAAATACCGAGTTATTTTAAGTTGACGAAATTCATTTTATTTTTAACGTAATCATGACTAGTGAAGCCTGTATTTGAATAATAAGCTGTATTAGTGAAATTGCAACGGCTGTATAATAAAACATGTGAATAATAAACTACCAACACGCCTGGGGAATGGACTATTAGCCGATGGTAATAAAACTTGGTGGGGTGAAACAAATGACGGCCCCTTTTTCGCAACTAAAAGAGGAGAGCAAGTTGGCAGGGCGAACGCATTAGTTTAATACAAAAGGAGAAAAGGGTTAAGGAGAAGAGGCAAGCAAACATGCACATACGGACATAGATGGATAGATAGAAAGAAAGAATGAGATGCTTTTAATATATGAAAGAGAATTAGTTATGAAAAAGAAAAGACAGAAATGAATTGGAAAGAAGGATAAACGAAACTTAGAAAGAAAGAAAGAGTGGAATGAAAGAAGAGAAAGCAAGAATGGAATGAAAAAAAAAAAAAAAACGAAAAAAGAAAGAAAGAAACGGTAATGTAGACAAAAAATCGGAACGAAAAAAAGAAGGTAAAGTGGGAAGGTAAAAAGAAGGAAGAAAGAATATGGTAATATAGGAAAGATAACAAAGATTAGCGAGACTGTAGAAACGATAGAAGGAAAGAAAAAAAAGAAAGTGGGTATGTAAGAAGAAAAAAAGAGAAAGAAATAAGAATGAATTAGTCATGCAATAAACGAAGTAGGAGAAAGTAAACAAACAAGAATGTAGGTGTGGGTATCTAAGAAAAAAAAAGGAAGAAATAAAGCCGGAACGATCATTAAAGAAAGACACATAGAATAAAAGACGTCGAAAAGGAAGTTATCATCAAATCACGTGATCAATTCATTTGTTCAAGAATATACCAATGTCTGGGACATATGCACATGTTAATGGTCCAGGGGTGACCGTTAAATCTGATTAAAACAGAAAAGACAGGATCAGTACTGAAGAGGGAAGGGAAGAGTTAAATGTGAATAGAAACGAAGCGACGAAAGTGAAACACGACCTCCCCACCTCAATGACCTTTTAGAGTTTCCTTGACCAGTGTCCGTGGCAGAAGTGTCGACAACTCCCGCAGCATGGGTAAATCGACATCAAAAAGGCCAGAGGACAGCACCATTGGGCCGAGTGACCATGGTCTGGCCGAAATTTACGGTCAGCTTCAATCCTAGATATTTCACTCCGGAGAGTGCGGACAGTCGTTTACTTGGGTAAATCATATTGACCATGTCCGTTACTTTCTTTTCCAGTTCTAACGGAGCCTTAGAGATTGGTGGTCATAGAAGGGGTGGGAGTTATTAATCGTGACAACTCTAGTGTTCACTGTTCAATTTGTACGACCTTTCGACAGTCTCCAGCCGGGCATCGTCAGCATTATTAATATTTATTACGAATTAAGTCCGTAGGGCAATGCCGTCTTGAACGAAATGAAATATGGAATGAGAAATTTTAAGATAGTGTTAGAAGCTTAGAATAGAGATTAATGATAATGATAAAAACAGTCTCGAGTTTTCGTACAGTTCACTTTATAAACAGGTTTTGTGTTTTCGGTGCTTTAATCATTGCAGATATTTCAGTTAAAGTAGATACAGATAAAGAAAAAGCGAAACTGTAAATTGTGTTGCATCAGTCTCTAATTAGGAAGTAATCTCTTTGTAATCAAAATTCTAGTGAGGCTCGAGTACCGACTACTGGTACCTGTTGGAATATACCGTCGGCTGACCAGTGTCTTGCATTTATATATAGATATATATAAGTATATATGTAAAAATCGTTTGTCTAGCGGAAAGATAAATATAAGTGAAATGTAATTAAGAAAGATCGGGCTGTGAATTTTTTTTTCAAAAAAGGATGATCACTTCAATATCAGCACACAAAATATCGTCTATGCTTAAATACCAATTTGCCGTATGCATATCCAAGTGGACGTAGACAAAAATAGCAAAACTTTCAATTTTTTTTAATTAAATAATTAAGAATGCTTAAAATCGAACTGTTATCACAAACTTTTTAGAATTACTGCTTGTTTCAAGATAAAATCAATCGTCAGAAATGCTAAAACTTCTGAGAACCGTTCGATTTCTGATTGCTTTGTAAGTTTTATTTTTAACTTTAAAAAAGTAATGTGTGTTCAGTATTCGACTCCATAGGGCTCTATCCCAAATCCTAAGCACTTTCGAGAAAAACAAGTATTTAAGTATGTAACCCAATGCACAACTTTACGGTTTTAGGTTTAGATTTGTAAAATAAGCTTTCGTTTATTATATATATATATATATATATACACACACACACCCTTCTGCACTAGGAGGATGCGGTACAAGGTAAATTTTTTCAGAGTTTCCATACCAAGTTCAAAGTACCCAGCCTGCCCTACCCATAGGAGCTGGAGGGAGAATAGTTGGATGCATACCATTCACAAGAACATTAATTCGGTGTGAAATAAAAACAGCCTTGGTTCACCGTATCCATTTCCTACGCCGATAACCGTTATACAACAGGCGCCTCCTCACAAACACACATTATATATGTTCGAATATTATAGACAGAGTCAATCGCGTAGGCACACATATGTTCTTCCCAAAAAGATACATATATGAAATATTTGCCAAAAAATCAGTGAATATGAACATAGTTTCCTAGTTCCCACCATATCACTGGAAGTGGAACTTTGCCAACGGTTTAAATTGTTATTTAAAGTTTGATGATGGCAAAGAATAGCGAGGAAATCAAATTTCCCGAGATTTCACTTGTTTATATACGTATGTATGGGAAGTCAAATGATTCCCATACAAAAAGAAGTGTTATTTTTTTTGGCAAAAAATGAGCTCGGGTATTTTTAATTTTTATATCAATATTTTTGCACTTATCAACCAACTGACGCATTTGCGTTCGTTCGTAAATTTCTAGATGTTTCGCAGACGACAATATTTTGACTTGCTATGAAAAGTTTGAATGATCTGAACCCAAAATAATTTAGAAATATTTTCCCTCCGAAAACGCAATTTCTTAGCCAATCAGATTCATAGATAAATAATCGACCTTTCTTTTTTTTTTTTTTTTTTACTAATTTTGAGCCAACCTTAATTCTATAAATAAGCGAAGTTATAAATATTTATTCAATAAGTAGGGATTAGTTTACACTTACTTTACTAACAGTATGTAGCGAACTTTTATTTACTTAAATACCTTTTGAATGAAAATCTTCTTTCTTTCCTTTAAAGAATACATTTTATTTCAACTCGTTTAATGTTTCTTTGATTCAACGAATGTTTTTCACATTTATATATGCGTTATCAACAGTACTTCACATACAGATTCCTTAAGGCATAATTACATTCTCTCCCTCACATAGAGACATACTTACATATAAGGATTAATACACACAAAAACGAGACACTCTGTTTTAGGCATACAATTATTGCTATGCTTCATTCAATAATCTTAAATCATACCTCTGGCAAACATTATTTTTGGCTACTAGAAAAGATTTTTTTTACTTTGTTTTTCAACAAACTTTTCACTAAATTAAAAAAAAATAAAAATTATAAATTTATAACGTAACCATTTATAAAATTTACTTATCTGTATTTTCTAGGTACGTAGGTAGTTAACTAGATTATGAACAGGCACAAGACCGATAGATGTGAACGACTACGTGGTGGATAGATAAATATTTTACGTTTTCCATTTCGGTCAGTTATTGGCGTATGTAAATGGTTTAACTTACACATATCACCACGTCTTAGTTTACGGTAAGGAATTTAGATTTCTTAGGTATTTTATCAAATCCGAGGAAAACGCAATAATATATCTCTGCAGGTGAATGCACAAAGAAAATCAGTCACCCTAACAATGTGATCACACCTGTTTATTTAATTAGAGGTAAGCCACTCTTGATAAATTAATGTTCAAGCAACGATGGCTTTCATGCTGTAACAGTGACGGACCAACGTCAAATGTACTTAAATGTAGTAATAATTAACGTAAGGTAGTGAGATGGTCTACATACGTGGCCGGATATTACAAGCACGTGAAACCTTTTGTCTTGCGAACTGTTCATGGTGTGTTTTAGCGACTTTCATTTTCTCCCTTTATTCGTTCTTCTAATTTCTTTAATCACTTTCTGCTTCCATATACATCTCAACACACGCTTGTTTGTATATAAGCTTACATAAACATATGTGCATTCAGTAATCTAATTCTTACTTGTCTCACTGTCCGCAGATATTAATTTATCACCTAATAAATCCCTACGCATAAATGTATGTGCCATTGGCGTAACAATTAACGTCAAGGAAACTGTAATCGGCAAGATGAATTTTAAATGGTGGCTGTTTCCGTTAGTTTCGCCTCAGGGAAAGGGTTTAAATACATCTTTTCGCTTCCCCGCCCTATTTTCTGGTTAAATAGAAGCAAATTCTTAAGGTTGTTTGGGTAAACAGTATAGGAGAAGGATTATTCACCCCCACCAATATTTCATGAGATAAGGCAGGTTATGACCTTGAACATTCCAAAAATGTGTACATATATATATGTGTGTGTGTGTGACACGGATGACTCTTGTACGTGCTTGCGTATACACACAGAAGGGCCATCTGTGTGTGTGTGTGTGTGTGTATACGCACACACGATGGTCATCCAAAAGGTTCCTTATATATGACACGGATGACCCTTGTGTGTGAATATATATATATATATACACATACACTCATACTAAAGTGTGAGGCGTACAACAAACATCTGGGTGTGGCTTCCAAAAAATAAAAGAAAAAATTATATATGCGACTAGTGAAAGCATGGGCTTCTATCGATAGGTAATCGATCATATGAAAATCAAACCTATCCGATTAAATAAAACATATTTTCTATCAAGCAGCCGTCGTGTCGATTATACTATATGCACCATACGAATACTGAAAAAGCTAGAGAATTGCACAAAAATGCTACCAATCATATAGAAAAAATTCTGGAAGACACATCCTACAAAGCAGCTGGTGTACGGCCACTGACCTCCTATCTCTAAAACCATCCAAATAAGACAGACAAGACATACAGTAAACTGGTGGAGAAGTAAAAATGAACATATAAGAGAAGTTCTAAAGACCTCTTCACACGGAAGTACAAGTGTTGAATGACCAACTCTACAACAGCTCTGAACGGGCATAAGATATAGTATAGAGAACCAGCCGGAAGCGATAAATGATAGAGATGAATGGAGACAGAGATTCAGTTAAATCCATGCCAGCAGCATGGCATGATCATTATATATATATATATATATTCAAGTATTTTTGTGTTGGTATAAAGTTGAATTAATTCAGCAATCTTCGCATGTATATATGCATATATGTCTGAAAAACTTTTTACCTCAGTTCATATTAATCTGAGTCCTATACCTGTTTATATATATTTATATATTTAATATTGAAGCTACTACTGAGGAATAGGATTAGGTATCTCTCATTCCTTTACATTTATTTCAACCTCTCTCTCTCTATATATATATCATCATCATGTCGCTAGCACGGATATCCCAGACCCTCTTTCTCCACGTCTCCCTATCATTCATCGCCTCCGGCAGGTCTTCAGTGTTACATCCCGTATCATCACATAGATGCTGTATGAATGTTCGAGCTGGTCGTCCTGCTTTTGATTGGCCATATGGGGGGGGGGTCCACAGGAGTACATCACTTTCGATCTCGTCCTTGCTTCTCCAGCAGTGTCCGGCATGTCTGGTTCGTCTAGCTTGTATAGTTTTCGTGATAGGCGGTTAGGTGACCGTATAGTTAGTGCCTCGTGGGGTGTTGCTGCCAGGACTTGTTCAATATTGCTCGCAACATTCTTATAAAATCAATCTGTCTTTTATTATGTTTACATCTGAAATCCGTTATGGAGAAGAGGATTGAGTTTCATGATTATGAGTTGGGAGAGTTTGTCACGTTTCGAAATTAATATTCTCAATCTGGATTCAAACACTGACTTTAAGTGTCTGAGGAAATTTCGCAAGCAAGTCTATATTCTGTATTTCATCTCTAACGGCCTTTCCTATCCTTATCTCTCCATTTGTTAATTCTATCTGCCTACTTGAATACTCTGTATCTTTAATCCTTTATCTCTATCCAAATCCTAATTTTCTTCCCTTTATCAACACTCGTCAGGTTTCTTATAATTTCTCTACACACAGCTACAATTGCAAAGGCTATTTTTCCCGCTTAAAACACCGCCCCCGTCTCTCCAACGATAGAAGACCGGACACGGCGCAGGAATAATGAATCAAAGTTAGTATATGCGTATATTGTAGCTCGTGATTTTCAACTTGCAGCTTACATTAGGAGTTAGGCGATCGCAAAAAGCAAAGAGACGTAAGAAAGCGCGTAACGTTCTGTTGCGCGATCTAGCTGTGTTTCCCGCCATCGGAGAATTTTAGCGGGAAATGAGTTGAAAGGCCACAGCGATAAAACTCCAATCATACCCGCTGTTTCTGTATTATCTCAGCTGTCGTAAAACGAGTCCTAATTTTATATTTACTCGTTGAGCTGAATCGAAAATTATGATAATGCCTGATGAGAGAACATTCCCCACAGGCTTTTAAACTATTCTTCCATCCTCTGTTTTCCACAATTCAATCAACGACATTTGATGGCGACGAAAGACATTCAACTTTCCTTGCTAAGGTCGATATAAACAACTAGTAAGATCATTCGAGGAAGTTCGGGATAGAATAAAGTTCCAGGTTACTTTGAATAAATCTAGGCTAGTTTTAAAAATTTCGAATAGCATTTAACAGAACCGCTATTTAGATAATAGAATGTTTTTTAAAAAATGAACTATATATATATATATATACACACACACATAGTAGAATTTTGAGATTTTAGAACGGTTCAGTTTTCAGATTCCATATAACAAATGCCTCTACATCTATTTCATTTGATAGCACACACATGCCTATATATATATATATATATATATATATGTGTGTGTGCGTGTGTGTGTGTGTGTGTCCGTACAACAAAATCGCTTTTAAAACATATACTATCCCCCATGAATATGTAAAATGTTGACATTTTTTAAAACACCTTGTTAATTTCATTCTAAATCAAACATTTTGGATTATATTATTCATAATATAACATTATAAAATGAATATCATCAGGTGTTAATTATTACCAAACTCAGTAAACAAAAATATGGACATGTAGTAGTCTATAAAATAGATGAAGATTATATATATATATATATATATATATATACAATAACATTTTTACTAACAAAGGTGTTGCAGTTATATTTTTTGTTACATAGTTTCAATGTTGCAGCATTTAGCAGTACACAATACTTAATTTGCTTTTGATTGTAAAATGTTCTACTTGAAATAAGAGGTTTGGGAATCCCATACATTGTATGTTTATGTTTATATTCATGTGTAGTTTTGTTTTTTGTATACGGACCTATCGAATACCAATAATCTTGAACAGATCTTTTTGACTCATATATGGGATTCTAGCAGTTATATTCACTCCGAATCAGTCTAGACCTGGGAGTAATGAAAACGAAGGGGTTCTCCACTCTCATTACGACCATAAGATGCAGTCTAGTGTCATACCTAGGACACCTCTTGGAGGGAGGCTAACAAATCTGCAGGGAATACAGTCAGCGTATTCTAAGCCTAACGACTCGGAAGGCACATGATCAAGCAAAGGAAAAACTGAATTCAAAGTGCCCGTTTTATTAAGTGCTGAATATTGATATCACTGCTCAAGAAGAATTATCGTACTTTTCCTGTTTGACTTTGTTTTTGGCTGTTCAATTTGGTCTGATAGCCTCCGTATCATTTGCCTTTCGACGATTTAATTCCCTCTTGTATTCGTCTGCTCTTCTGATAAAAAAATATTACCATCATCACTCAATGTGTTTTTTTACACCATTTTAAAGTGTTACTTCTTTTCTTGATAATGGTTCAGCCTATATTGTCCTTTGGCTGTAAGGTCTAGTGCACCGTCATCAATTTCTTTGTTTTATGATAAATCTGTCGAGATTCCTTTCTGGTCCAGAGTATATTACAAAGGAGATTGTTAAGGTATTTATCTATTTGAGTAGATTTTTGTTGTATAGTATGGTTTAGAGAGGTTCACTGGTTCTTCGGATTGATTCATTTCGTACTTCTTTTGTCTATTGTGTCGTGAAATAAGTAAGTCAACACACATGTAAAATAAGAGATGATGTATTCTAGAGAAAATGCAGTACACAGTTTGGTACGCCTACTTATTAAAATAACCTTTGACGTATTTGTTTATAGACAGAAATTTTAAATATTTTTAGACTAGTCTATCTTGCGGTGGGGATCTTGCTACTTCACAATATCCGTCAGTTTTGAATTGACTATTTCCTCTGGAAATTGTTTTTTTTTTTTCTTTTCAGGTTTATCCCTATAATCCCCGAAAATATCATTTTTTGTTTACGAGGAGGTTTCTCATCAGGGGCTACTAAAGCATTGGTACATCGTATATATCATCAATAACCTTCATCGATTCTTCCTTCTTGTTATTTATATCCTCCAAATACCTTTTCCTGATCGGGTTGTGATTCTATTAGTCTTTTCGTGTCATTAATTATATACAGTAATCTTCCGATACGTTTATCAATGACAGCAGCCTTTCATACTTCTTTACCCTTTCTGTGCTGTTTGAAGAAAAGGTTTTCTCCTTGTATATAGGATTTTGTATCTGTTTTTTTCTTTGTTATTTCCATTTTTTTATTTTCCTTTGGCAACAGTTTATAGAACACAGATCTTATTTTCTTCGTGAATATTAACTCCTCTTGTGACAATCCTGAAGTAGTACCCGGGTTCGGTGTCACACTGTATACCCCTAAAAATTATAGGATATCGTCAACGGATTTGTTTCTGCCCGACTTTTATAATACTCGCTTGAAAGTGTCTACAAATCTTTCTGCCTGTCCATTAGATCACAGATGATATGGTGCGGTAGTGATGTGTACAATCGAAACGGCTATACAAAGATCTTTAAATTCTCTTGCCGTGGATTGTGTCCCATTATACTACACAATTGTTGAAGATATACCAAATCTAGCGAAGAGTTTGTGAAAAAAAAAATTAATTGTACAACTACACGTAGGGATTTTACATTCCATCACCACTGCCTATTTCGAGAAACTGATTATATCGTCCATTCATATGACCTACAAATTTTATGTGCAGTCTTGACCAAGTCTATCCGTTTTTGGCCACAGGGTAAATTTCACTGGTGGTACCTTTGCAGCTATCGAACAACCTCTGCATGATTTTGAGTTTTCTTATATTTCTTTGTCCAGATTCCGCCAAAATATAGCTTCTCATAAAAGGTTTAATCTTCCCTATGTCGGGTATGGAAGTATTTTAATATACTTTTTATAGCGCTCCTGGTATCACCCCCCTTTCGCCGTATATCAAAACCCCATGACAGAAAGAAATCTTTTCACCATCAATCGATTTGCTTGATAATTTGCTTCTTTTTCTCTGAGATATATTAGTCTATTTTTGCTTTGTTCCTTATCTCATCGATTATCACAGGTAATCTCGGCATGGCGTAACAAACATTCTATATTTCTATTTCTAATCTTAGGGTTGTTATCACAGTTTTCTCAAAGGGTTAAGATGGTTTGAGGATTAACCTAGATAACCAATCCACATTCCCTAAACTTTTTGACGGGTGGAATTATATCTTAAAATTATAATTCAACACTACTGTTAACCATCTCTGAAGTCGATTTGCAATTAGTGAAATAATACCTTTTTTGGAACCAAAAATAGACAGAAACAGTCAGAGCGTAAAGCTTCTCCAATGGTTGAATCTATGGAACATTTTATCGCAACAATTATCCCTAAAGACTGTTTTTCGATTTGGCGCTTTTTAAGCGGACAATAATGTTCTCAACGTATGTGCAATCGATTTTACTTTGCCGCAACTTTCTTTATGCAATATATTGTTTGGATCAGAATGCGCCAGACCCAAGTCTGGCGTTATTATTTTTTTTTTTTTTTGATTTCCTAAAAAAGACTAGGATATTCTGTATTCCAGTTCCATGCCAAATCTTTTTCAATAGTTTGTTTAGAGGGGCTCCTATGCGCCTATTTTGGATAAAATAAGCGTAGGAGTTAACAAATTTGTTGGAGCAAGCATGTTCTTTATAGCACTCAGCCTCGATTGGTCTTTGACGTTACAGCTGTCCTCACCAAACACGGGGATGATTCCGCGTCCAATCTGCAGATCGCTCTGCTTGTCAGATATATCTTCGGATGACACGAACGAGTCGTTTTCGGCCCACGTTATGTTTTTTAGATCCAGACAACAGATCAATCGCTTGTCGGCATCGCTGGTAAGTGAATAAATGAATGACACCACACCAATGAGAAAGTATTTTTTTTAAAAATCGACGCCAAGAAACAGAGAAAAAAACACGGCTTGCAAAATAATATTTAGTAAAAAATACGAGGATCATTAAATAAGTTTCCAGACTTTTTTCGTATGGGTACTTTTATTGATAGTACACACATGAAACTCTAGTCCCCTTCGAGGTAATCTCCTCCGGATGTTATGCACTTGTTGTACCGTTCCAACAACTTCTAGGAGACCCTACATAAGTTCTCTTGTGTGGGCGTGTCAATGATCTTCGTCACAGCCTCTTTCATCTCCTCAATTGTCTCATAACGACAGCCTCTAGGCTTAGGGAATAAGCAAAAGTCATAGGGAGCAAGGTCTGGACTGTAGGGACGGTGAGGAACTGTCTTGATGCCCACCTTGGTCAAATCGTCTGTGACAAGGATGGAGTTGTGGACTGGTGCATTGCCCTGGTAGAAATGCCACTGACCCGATTTGAACAGTGCTGGTCTCATCTGACGAATTTCTCCTGGACTCCCTTAAAACCTCAACATAATAACCCTAACCCTTTGGCCAATCAACTGTTGTGTATTGACTTCCTTACTCCTCCCAAACCTCTCTTCATCGCTCACAGACTCCCTGCCTTCCTTGAATCTCTTATGCCACTCAAAAACTGATGCTCGATTCATGCAAGATGCTCCAAATGCAGTTTTTTTTCCAAGTTTAAAGCAGAATCTTATTACATATCGTTCTTCTGAACCTGAAATTATAAAAATTAGTCAGTCATCTTATAAAATTTATAGCAATAACATACTGAATTTTCATGACTCTACATCAATTCTAAATGCCTGTACAAAAAAAGTCTGGAAACTTATTGAATGCACCACGTATCTTTAAAAAATGATTCATACATTCACCAATGCCAGAAGGGATCGTTTTAGTCAGAAACCAGTTCACGAATAGAATTCCGTTAATTCCTTGTATAATTTTTAGCCTTTCTACTCTCGCTGTCTGACACAAGACATTCTTAAATGGCGGTGATATTCGCTTTCATCAGTCTTTGGTACTATTTCACAAGTGTTTATTTCGTTAAACTTCTTTGCTTTTTCACAGCGTTGTATTATGATCGGCTTTCTATACTCAGAGCAGTCTGGTAAAAGCCTCCCTTGAGGTATCATATCATCTTGATTACTCTTCGTTTCTTGATCTCCACGAGTCTGGTATGAGGTCTCTAAAGTATCATAATACCTCGATTTCTAATCACTTCTTTATTCCCGTGGATCGAGCACACGTTTACTTCAAGGCGTCGCAATATTTCAAATTTCAATTTACTTTTCTACTTTCACGAATTTGGTGCTACGGCATCTCTTAAGGCGTTGCATTATCTAAATCTTCCTCGCTTCTTTATCAGGTGATCTATTAGTAAGATTACATTATGTCCTAACAGCTGATAATATGACTTTCTCTGCCTCTCCACTCTGGGTAGTCTGACACAAGGACAGAGTCCAGAGTGTGTGATATTCATGTAGTGCATTCAATAAATTTCCAGACTTTTTTGTACAGGCATTTAAAATTGTCGTAGACTCGTGAATATTCAGTATATTATTGTTATACATCTTATGAGATGACTGACCAACTTTTATCATTTCAGGTTCAAATGAACAGCTACAGCAGGAATTGGAATACACCCTACTAAAGCCTGATTGTCACATAGGAAACAGTAATCTGTCAGAACAATTTACCCATCTTCTGACTCTTAGTTTAAACAATCACAATATTTGATTTTCTTTCCCATCAAACAATTTGTTTTACTTAAATTGAAAATAATTTTATCTACACTTCATTTTAAAAATCCATTACGCTATTATACCTCTGTAATCTATAACTCTCTTTCTTCTAAAATCCGAATCTGTGTTTTTTTTTTTTTTTTCTCTAGCAAATAAAATCTTTCTAACTGGTTTCCGACCCTATAGGGTTACAGGACAGGCTTTCTGCTTCTATAATCTGGCCCAAATACTTAATTTTACATTCCTAAAATATCATGTTTATCTAAGTTTCAAGTCATATTGCTTTAATTTTTCAAAACTTTCTATGACATATTTTGTATGTTGTTTTCGGCTTTCACTCTAAATTGATATGTCGTCAAAGCAATCTTTTGGGATATCAACGTCATTCAATAACATATCTATGATTTGCTGAAAAATGCCTGGCGTGACCTGTATTCCGAATGGCATTCTTTTTCATTTATACAGACCTTTATTGTATTTATATTTGAATATCTTGCACATTCTTCGTCGAAAGAAATCTGGAGGTTTTCTTCTGACAAATCCTATTTTGAAAATATTTTACCACCTCATAATTTCGCAAATATATCTTCCGAACTTGGTAATGGGTAATTATAAGTTTCCAAACAATCATTCAATCCCTTAATTTAAATTGTAATTTAAACCTTTCACACGATATATTGACAATCTCAGCAAAATTAGAGTAATCCTTGCCGCATTGCCATCTTGTGTTGAAGAACTTTTCCCAAGAATATTTTTTCAGAAATAAGACAGTTTCCTCAAACGATATATCTCCAGGATTTTTCAGAAGTATGTAGTTGGCATATTTTTCGTGTTCGCTTTGACTGATTTTCCCGAGCAACAATCATATTTTATTTTCGCCCGATCATGTAGCGTAATCTTTTTTGAAAAACTTCTTCATAGCGGCGAAAATACACTTCAAAAGATACGTCCTCCACAGAACTATACTTATATTTGCCGATTGAACTTATTACCGAGTCCTGTGAAAATTAATTTGCATTGCTTTGCTCTTCATTCAACGCTAATAGAGTTCTTTGTCCTATCGTCGCTGTTCTTCTAACCATTCGATCTGGATTTTAATAAATTCCATCATTGCTTCTTTAAAAACCTCTATGTTTCTTTATAGTAACTAAATTCAACTGACCCTATAATTTCATACAGTTATTTTTTTTTTTATTTTGCCCACAAGAATTACTGAACAATTAAAAACTCTTCCTTGTTTTTAACAAGGTTAACTTGTTTTGCAGACTTGGAATTATGCGTGTTTGAGTAGTCCCAAATGCGGATCAGGCTTAACATTTGAATCTTCGTCCCCAGTTGTTGTGTCGTGAAATAAGTAAGGACGACACATGTAAATTAAGAGATATTTTATTCCGAAGCGAATACGGTACACAGTTTGGTACGCCGACTAATGTAAATAACTTCAGTTATTTGATCGCCATCTCACCATCCCAAATTGTGGTACAAGGCATTTCTAACGAGGAAGTCAGAATGTGCCGTAGCCCATACACGTCCGGTGACCACGAAAATGCCCTGAGACCGGTCGTCATTTCCCTAGAAAAAAAAAGGGTGTATTAGGCTTCAGGCGATAAACCGAATGCTGGTTTTCCTCGGCACTCATGCCAGGCGGCCTTGACTGACAAACTGACTAAAGTTCATGTAAATAACCTTAGACATGCTTGTTTAAATAGTCTTTACACTTTATCTTGTGGGGTTCCAGCTACTCAACAATACTATCATGTTTGTTTGATGGTATCGACTGCTTATATTCCAGTGTATTTTTTTCTCTCAGTATCCTAATTCTATCCTGACAGAGTAGTACAATTTTTCTGTTTCTTTTCCCCCCCTTTTTTTTCATTATAAACTGGCACATTTCAAGTACAACTTTTATTCCAATATCTTTCCTGTAGATTTTAATAGTTTGTCTAAAAGCTTCTAGTTTTTTTTTTTCATTCTTGGCAAATATCTTCATGTCATTCATATGCATGAGATTGTTCATCTGTTACACTGATAATTTGTGGCTTTCTAAGTATTTTCCTTATATATAATTGATTGGCATCACTGCTATTACAATTACTAGTAATGAGTCAGAAGATATTACTACTACGTTCACGGAAGTTTCAGCGACAGCAAGTCAACTCCGGTTTCTCGGACTCTTCTGAGTATTCTTGCCTATTATAACAATTCTGTGAGGCCTCGACAGTTTCGATCCTCTTTCTGAACTCCTGTTTCTCCAGTCTTTTATACCGAGTCTTTCTATTTAGTATCACCATCACTTGCATTTTCCACAAATCTTTTTTCAACTTTCTGGTAAGATCCACGTATTTGTCTTTCTCAACGCTTTCTTTTATTTTCACTCTGTGGTCAACCGGAATAACAAAACCCAATAGATAACAAGTTCTCCTTTTCTTATAAATCAACACTCTCTCAGCTTCTAACAGGGATTTGTATCTCAAAAACCCGGCGAATTATATGAGCCATTTTTCGAAGACGGATTATAGTTTGTACATAGACCATTTGGTAGTTGGGTCAAAATTTTAATCTCTTGAACAGTTCTTAGGAAATCATTTTTCCTACTTAGTCTTGTATTTCTTTCGTGCTAGTCCGATACATTCGCTTATTATATGATTTTCTATATCACATGTCTCCACATAACTTATACTACCTATTGTGTCACGTATTAATTTTCACCTTGATATTTGTTCTTGTAGCATTATTTTCTGCTGCTATTAAAGATGTTGAAATTATTTTTATTAGTTGTTGCTGTTGTGTTTCCGCCCGAGACATGTCGTATAGGTTAATTTATACCCTTTGTGAATTTTCGTGGGAAAAAACAGTATCCATCCTAATCGAGAAAATCTGTAAAAGGATGAAGGATTCTACAT
>CAUZXS010006229.1:325063-330063 GCA_963585895.1 Sepioteuthis lessoniana | reverse complement strand
GTCCAATCCCAGGTCGATTCATAACAAAGACTCAAAAAATGGTACTTAATGCTGCCTTGTTTTGTACTTAACACTATAAGGTGAGAATCAAGGGCAAAGTTGAGCAATCCTGGGAATGGAGTAGCTCCTTCCCCTACTCCTCGGTGAAGTAGCTATTGAAAAGGGAGCCTTAGGGTTACCCTCGACTGGAGTGCCAACTTTACCTACTTTCTTAAGTGATAAACGTATTTACGTTCTTCATACTGATAAATAATCTCTCCGTCTCTCTCACTCTCTCTATTCAGAATGAATGCGAGTGAGAGGAGAATGGGAAACAGAAAGAGAGAATATGCGTTTGTAAGTGCAAATGTATTTATCCAGCCCCACCGCTGATGGCAGGATGTGAGACTAGGGTAAATTTTGGAGCGGAGTAAAGGAGTTGAATTCAAAGTTTTGCTTCTCCTAGACTAGTTGTTGATCAAAGTTTGGCCTACCATTTACTTATAGCTCAAAGTGGGAAAGAGAAGAGATGAATTTGAGCCTTTCTCAAAGGGATAAATATCACCTGAAAGCGTAAAGGACCTTGGCTAGGATTTGAACTCAAAACGACGATTTCATTTCCTAAGACGATAATCAAAATTTATATATATATGCGTGTGTTTGCACGCGCAACTCCAATCCGACTGCGTGAATAAAACAGACATGAAAATACGCTCTTTTAAGCCAATAAAACAATATTTAGTTTTATTGGCAACGCTATTGTCTTTTATTTTAACAGCAAAACGAAAGTAAATCAGACGATTCGCCCAGACAAATGTTTCATAAATATATACATAATATTTTCAAAAATATTAGAATTGAACGATAGAAATTAAGAATAAAATATATAAGAGAATATGAATGTTAATCATAGAATATATATTTTTTCTACAAAACATTCTCCCTTTTTTTTATTACAAAAACAACTGATCAATCTGCCTATGAATTGTTCTTGCAGAAATTTCAGTACTACAGGAAAAACTTATTTAGATTTTAGCTCCAGAGATAAGAATACTGTTGTATGGCAAAAATAGCCAATACTACCTGAATCGAAAGAATACTTGAAGAATGATATTTCAAAAGAGGATTTCTATCTTTCCGTCCAAAATCGTACAGTTGCTGATTGCACATATTTTCTCAAATCTTTCTATGTTCTAGGATTACTTACGGCGTTGCCGAAAGACGCAGGGCTTCATTTTCTGGGAGTACAGAAAAATTTGATTTTATATACCATAAAATATTATCTTTTCGTTTACAGTAGAAAAAATTGTTGACTTAAAATCAGTACCCGTATATTTTCTCTGTGTAAGATCAGAAAAAGCTCTACTCTTGTATCGACTTATACATGAATATACACAGTACTTAGTTTGACAATTACTTACAAAAAATCGTTTTACTGAAATATAAAAATGAAAGGAAAGATATATGCACATATATACGTTCGCGCTGGGTCGGAGATTTCCTTTAAAGCTCTTCGCCTGGTTCCAAGGGATCTTCCCACCTACAGCACCAGCAATTTTATATGCAAAGCGGAGTTTTGCTGCTCTGAGCTTGAGGCACTGTCAAGAGGAATGCCAAAAATTTCTCGTAAAGGCTTCGCATGAGTCCATTCTGAAAGTTGCTGAAAAGTTCTCGACATGAACATTTTAAATGAATCCGTAATTGAATAAGAGAGTAAATGACGAACATCAAGCGTGGTTGACTGTCTAAATTCTCTAAATTTAGATATATATGCTCAATCACCGATATCAAGCACATTTTATATATAAAATAAATATATCCTGAATGAGAAAAATGAATGCCGCCAGTGTTTTTAGGGTACTGCAAAACACGTAGGCAATTCTTTTTTGAAATAGCATATACAAGAACAACTTTGAAAACATATCCTAAAAACACACAAGCATATAGTTTTGTAACCTGACCGTTATCCTCGTAGGAAATGGACGTGGTAACCAGATTTTAGATTCTGGACGAGGCTGGTTGCTTTTCATTTTACGCAAATGCCGTAGGGATGAGTATTAATCCATTTGTTCTTTTCCACATATATGAATAAATTGTAGGACAGATTTGTTACGACCGCCAGTGGAGAATGAAAACCTTATATTCAAAATTAATCGTAGTTCGCAAAATATATTGACCTTGTGTCGCATCCTGCTCGTGGAAAAGAGGTTTTGGTATATACATATATGAGTATATCCATATTAAGAAGGCGTTCGTGATGTAATGGATACCGTCGTAGGAAATGGACATGGCAATCAAAGTTCAAATCCTAGGCGAGACGATTTGTATTTCACATAGCACTATTACCTTCGGGAAAGGTATGAACCCAATTATTCTCCCAATAGCAAAAGGTAGATAGCAAGGCAGACTTGGATCTTCAATCATGATATGACAGTCGGTCTAGGAGAATGAAAACTGAATTCGAACCCAATAAACTCCACTGACAAAATGACCTTATGTCGCATCCTGCTCACATAGGGCAGTGGAGGGATATTTATGAGTAAGAAGATACCTAGATTCAGAATCAACGGTGCTTGGCGAACACATGAGGGACACGTTTGGTGTTCTTTAAACCTAGAATACCGTTTTGTTTTTTTTCTGTGCAGTTAGTCTGATGATCGTATATGACTTATTAATCAACAAATTCATCAGTAGATAAAGAGTAAATCGGACAGTAAAAAAATCACATTTAATAATCGTTTCAAGTTCACACTACATTTATCCTTTATGTTCTGGGGTTTTTTTCCACTGCAAACCAAGGTTATTTTGTGGTTGTTTTTTCTACGGTTCCAATTTATAACTTGGTCCTGTGGCATAACCACCAAGGTCACATATTCACAATAAATGAAATAATAAATAAAGCGTAAGAGAGACAAATCTTCATGACAATGAATAGTTAGATGAAATATGAAATTATGTAAAGTCATTGAGGCATTTAGAAATACGATTTTTCTTATTTACATCAACATAAGAACATGGATTTAATTAAATTAGTTTATTTTGGAAGAAAGGTGAATCAAAATAGCAAATAATGTTTCCATTCATAAACATTGAACAACCTGGAAATATTATTTATGTCGTACAGATGCGTAACTGCACACGTTTTACCATTATCTCTCTCTCTTTCTCTTTGTGTGTGTGTGTGTGTGTGATAAATAAACCTCCCACGAAATTCAGACCGAAAATCACACTCAGTTACACATTAGAAATGCATTCCAAAATTTAAAATGGAATGACCCCCCCCCGACCCACCACCATTAACCTCTCCCCTCTTAATAGGTCTGTGGTTATACACCAATTTTTTCTTTTTTTATCTATCACCTCCAAGAGGTTCTTTGGGGTTGGCCCCTCATAATAAACTACTAAGAAATAAGAAAGTAAAGAAGTACGTTGGTAGGTAAGACAGTCCGTCTTTGGGGACTCACGTCTAGCGTCATGTCGCCATTTGAGCACTAAGTCAGGAGATGGGGGACCCCAAAACGCCGTAAAAGTGTCAGTCATTGAGTTATTTGCAGATGGAGCAGATGGCGACGAAGGTTAGATGGAGAAGTGGAAATCTGGGCCATTATATATCTCCTCTTATATATATATATATATATATATATATATATTACACATGCGCGTGAGTACAACACGCACACACGACTTGAGAAAGAGAGAAAAATACAGTTAATTAGGTCAACGGCTAATCGGAGCATCCTATTATTTAAGCCAACTCAATAAAAAATATTTGCCATAATTTCCTTCAATCTTTTGGATGATCAACGCTAACCAACGTACCAATTTCAGTCTAGCAATATCTATGGTATATATGTATTAGAGAATCGGAACAAGAATACGCTTCAGTCAGTCTCTGAAAGATTTCAAACCACTAAAACGATTCTTGACCGAAGTTTGTTTGACAGAGTTTATTGCGATTCATTTTATATTGAACGGGCAATTATTCATTTAAAAAATTGACTTTTCTAATCTGTTACAGGAAAAACATCTTCTGTGTAAGGAACCACACAAGCAACTGATGTCAATGATTCTGTGGCAAATCCACCCAATGAAGGTCGGAGGGTTACACAAGCCAAACTTTTTAAACAAAGAACCACAAAAACAACAAAATCAGTTCGTCCAATACAAAATGATTTACTCTTAAAAGACGATGTATCTAAACAAGAGGAAATGACACGAGTTATTTCGACGCTAAAGGCAGGTTATTAGATACACTAATATTGTTCATATGCAGTCATTGGGAATATCAATGTGTACTTAGATTTGTTAAGAATTATTTAAATTTAAAGAGAAAATATCATATCATGACGTTTAGTTTGGTTTGGGTTTAATGGTATATCAAACATTTTAAGTGGTTTATTTTCAAATCTTTTTATATTTATCTTAAATATATATGATTTGTAAACACATTTTGTTTATAACATTTTTAAACGAACCTGACATCTTTTATTTCTTGCTCTGAGTTAAATAGTTTGAAGTATTTCTATTTACTACCAATCTGCACACATCAAAATGAATACAAGCATTGTATTATAATACTCACATTGTAACATTTGTCATTCTTTTGTGCACGTAGTTTTTAAGTAATTCCATTTCAAGATAAGTTAGATCTTATTTATTTTCTTGGAATACTGTTATTGTTTCTACACAGTTAAATGCTTTCGATTATTGCAATTTAACACTTATAAAACTACCCAATATTAATTGTTTGCTTGCACACTGTGAAATGGTTACAAGTATTCCTCTTTAGCATTAATTATTTCATTTAATAATATCCATTCATTTGCACTCCATCAAATGGTTCAAAGTAATGCTATGTTATAACAATATTTCAATCTGAACTATGATTAAATGGCAATGCTTGAAAATCTTTCACACTAATAATTATAATTAAATTACTCATTCGTTTTCACACAGATAAATTGTTTTAAGTGTTGCTATGTATCACCGACGATTCAATTAAATATCAGTGATTCGTTTTC
>CAUZXS010006229.1:270063-320063 GCA_963585895.1 Sepioteuthis lessoniana | reverse complement strand
ATACAATGGGTTTCATGTTTTAAGATTGACCCTAGTTTGTGTACGTACCATTTGTTATTACGGTCAAATTTCTATTGCTTGCACAGTTACAGTGGGACCTATTTTTCAACCTTGACGTGCCCAGTTTTGCATTTTTGTTCCTGTTTGCAGCATTCGCTAATTAATTTATCTACAAGGCGATAACCTTTGAGTACTGAATTTACATCACCACCCAGGTGAGGTTATTGAATAAAAAAACTGTCAAATACTTTTGTGTTCATCCAATGATACGGTATTACAGCCACGTCATCGATTTAGCAGGCTATCGTTTCCTTTTCGTCGGGGTGGATTATTTTGTTTTGATTTAATGCTAAAACTTTTTTTAAAGTTTGTTATGAAATTGAAAACGATTTCCTGTCAAAGCAAAGACTTTCCTGCTTAAACATATGGTAAAAGGTTCAAAATTACACAATAACTATCCAATTTCTCTACTGTTGCACTAAACTAGTTTAATTATTATAAAATACACAGTAAAATGCCCATAAAAAAATAAAGTCTTTAAAACCTATTTTAAATTTTTATGATAAAGACTCATCGTTTATACTCATTTATCTCTGTTTATCGTCGGCTCTATTTCATTTTTATTGTGCATTTTACAATTTTCGAAATGGGGTTTCTTTTGATTAATTTGTTTAACGGCACATCAACACATTATGGTTTAATTAATGCTAAAATTTGTCACAAAAATGCACATATAAACGATTTCAAGTATTCCTGTTTAATACTAATAGTATATACGCAAGTATGTGGGTTGAAGTATTTATTCTTATTTGATAATATTTTGTTTGGACACAGTTATATGGTGTCAAGTTTTCCTTTCTAATACAAATAATTTTAACAACAAATTCTCTTTCGAGTATGAGTAATTTTCAGTTATGGTTGCATTTAAGGATAAAATATAACGGGTATTTCAACTCCCGGTCAGAGAGGATCAAGGAGTAATTAATACTAAAGGACCAACTTCAATTCCCAGAACTTCAGAACTGGAGCCTCAACCCTGGATGTAGTTTTTATGTCATGGTGCCCTTTTTGGGGAGCGGGGGTCTACTACTCGGCGGATGGTCATCTTCAACGGGGCTGCTTTTAAGATTATTATTTCATCTTTTCAGACTACATTTCTTATTTTCCATATCAAGTGCTCAAAGCAAACAAAACCCAAGAAAAAAAAAAGCTTCTGATTTTACATTACGATTTTTTTAAGCGCACAGTTCATAGAAGAACCAATTTTCTTGATTTTTTTAATCTATGGCTTCCACGGTGCCTAATAGTTATAGCCATATCGTCCCATCTTTATAGTTCCTTGCATTTCTATAACTTCTACGGTTCACGTTACCATGTTCCAAATTCTGCGAATCTCTTATTTTTAGCTAAATTTTTGGCTTATTTTTTTTACAGCATTTTCCTTGAATCAAATTGTCGTTGTTCAATACCTCTATGGTTCTTGGACACAGACATGCTCACACAAAATGTTCCATCTATAGAGAGGCTTATGTATGACTTGATTTGATATAAAGTTTGCCCATTTATTTATTTTACAGGAAATCAAATTAGTATATGCACAGGTCGACCCCAAATTCATCAGTAATCTGACAATAACAAAGAATTAGCATAGATTCTTATTGACTGAATTTAATATGGTTTGGAATAAGGTGGGATCATGCAAAACTGTCAACCTTAATAAGCAGCAGTTGAGTTGTGTATTTAGATCAACAAAAAATAAAGTGGACTATAATATCAATTGTGAACAAATGAACAGGCTTTTTAAAATATCAACTTATACTCAAACATATTCTTTGAAGCGAAGAAAAGGGGAAAATTATGAAAAGAAAAATGATTTAAAGTCATCATAGATAAGTTGGAAACGACCAAAAGAAAGAAATAGAAGCGAGAATCAATAGAGAGGAGAAGTGAGGAAAACAAAATGACAGAAAATTAGAGAATAACGTAGATAGGCAAAACTCGAAACAGATTAAGAAGGGAAGAAAGAAAAAAAAAACAAATACAGAACGGCAGAACTATAAAGAAAAAATATAGATACAGATAAAGAAAGGAAGATAGAAAGAAATAATATAAGCAAAAAACAAAAATGAAAGAAAAAGAAGGGAGACGAAAGCAAGAAAAAAAATAGTCACTGATAAAAAGAATGAAGGAGATAAATAATATAGATAGGTAAAAAAAGAAAGAATAAAAAGTAAAAATGAATAAAGAAAGAAAGAAAAATGAAATGCAACAAAAACTTTTACGAAGAAAAACAATGAATAGAGACCATAAAAGTGATGAAGAAAAAATAATATAGACATATAAAAAGAAAATCAAAGAAAGATAAAAAAGAATGAAAGAAAGAAAGAAGAGTGGAGAAAAGGAAAGAAACAAAAATAAGAAAGAACGGGATTAGAGTAAAAGAAAGATAAAAAAAATGACAATGAAAGAAAAAATAGAGAACGAAAAGATAGAAAAAGTTAGAGAAAGAAAGAGAAAGAAAAATAAAGATAAAAAATGACAACGAGAGAAAGAGAAAATAGAAAGAAAAATAGAGATAGAAAATGACAGTCAAAGAAAAAGAAATAGACTGAAATAAAAAGAAAGAATAGCGACATTAAAAGAAAGAAAGAATAAAAACAAAAAAAAAAAAAGATTATGAATGTTGGGCTAAAACCTTTAAAACGCGAATGTTAGCAATATGTGAATTGTGAAAATGGGGTGATGAAAGGCGCATAATATCCGGCAATCATTTGATATAGGAACAACGGATTTATGTCTACTCAAGAGAAACATAGAAGGAAACATTTTTACATCATATCTATGCCCATAGATAAAAAGGTTTTTTTCTTTTTTAGTGACAAAACCTCACATCTGCTTTGGAGATAATGGAATAAGTGTGATAGATCGGGAGAAAAAGAGATAAAAATTATATTTGATAAAGAAAAAGAATGAAATGAAGGCGATGACAAAGGAAATAACAATAATAAATGAAGAAGGAGAGACAAAAAAAAAAATTAAAATAAGAAAAAAAGGAAACATGAATGAGAAAATATTTTAGAATAAACGTTTGAAAGAAAACAATTACCGGAAAAAGTAAGAGAACGATGAAAGAAATAAAGAATGAACGAAATTAGGATTGAGACGGAAGAAATAAGGGTTCAATACGGAAGTGGCAGAAAAACCATTAAATAAAATAAGCTGAGAAAATAAAAATAAAATCCCGACTTAACAGAAGCGTTAAACTAAAATAGATGAGTCTCTTAGCAGAGAAATAACAATAATAGATTGACAAATGAAAAAAAGTTATAGAATAAAGAAGTTTTGAAAATCGAATAATATAAAACTAGGAAAAAACAAAGAAAAAATACGAAGACAGGGAGGAAGAAAAGGAATGCTGTCAACGACAAAACTCAAAAGAAAAAGAAAATTGGATATGAATATGAAGAATAATAGTTAAACAATAATAAGCAACAACAAGAGGAAAAAGAAAAAGAAATTGTCAAATGAGGAAAAAAAAGCGATAAAATAAAGAGGTTTTCAAAAATCGAATAATATGAAAAAAGATCTAAGAAAAGAAAAAACACTATATAAAGGAAGAAAGAGAAAGGAAGAGATAGAATGTAAGCAAACAGAATGAAAACTCAATTGGAGGAAAAAAAGACAAGTTGAAAACTGAATAGAAAGAAATTAAAGGACGAGGAGAAAAAAGAGGAGAAGAATGGGGAGAAGAGAGAAGAAAGATCGAAAAATGAAGATATGATGGAGTCGGGGCAGGAAACGAAATGACAAGCTAAAATAAAAACCAAGAAAACCAAAGAAGCCGACGAAGACGAGGATATTCATATAAGGAATCGTAAATAATTTTCCTAAAATTGTTTTTTAATGATAATGGGATGTACTTCAAAGATTTATGAATTTCTATTGAAAAAGTGATAATGTCAGGCCAGAAAATACGCTTCAACGTATTAATGACAGCCATGTACATATATATGTGCGAACGAATGAGTGTATAAATAAATCTTTGAACGCAACCCCCTCCTCTCACTCTGTGTGTGTATGTATATATATATATATATATATATATATATATATATATATACTCTTTGAGAAAGAGAGAGATATTGGCCACCAAAATGAATAGAAACTTCAAAATACTCTCACAACTATTTTTTAAAGTGATAGAGTACTACCCACAAAGGGTAATATGAAAAGCCAGTGCTACTTACAATTCATGAGTACTATTCTCTCTCTCTCATATATTACACACACGCGTAGACAGATATTGGTTCGAAACACGTATGGAGCATAATTATATGAAATTGAAAAAAATAAAATTTAAATGAAAAAAAAACAAATTAAAGTACCACATATTCATTTGCAGCACTATTCATTAAAATATTTATTTTTCTCTCGTTGGATGAACAACAAATTATTTATATATTTACCGACCCATCCGCTCGAGCAGGATATGACACAGGGACAATTTTTAAGTGGAGTTTAACAGGTTTGAATTCAGAGTTTTCTTTCTCCTAGAATAGTTGCCTCATATTTTACCCATAGCTGGAGGGAGAATAACTGGATTCATACCTTTCCAATTAATGCAATGTGAAATGCAGTCAGTCTCGTCCAGGATTTGAACTCGTGTCGCTGTGTCCATTTCCTACGACGATAACCATTACACCTCGGACACCTCCACTATATATATATATATATATATATATATATATATATATATATATACGAATGATAGTCCAAAAGACCTAAGTTTCCTCTTTTGTTTCGTTATTTTATGTAGTATTCAGTATTTAAAAATTTAGCAGCAATAATAATAATGATAATAATAATAATAAAAAAAACAAAAATTGGAAGAAAAAAAAACTGTATGGTCGTTTCTAGCGAAAAATAAGCGAAATAACGAGAAGATTTGGGCATGGCGAAGAAAGGGAAAACTTAATAGGGAAACTGTATCGTTTCTGATAGGAGCACGCCATAAGGACTTATTATGTCAAAGCAAGAATAGATAAGACGCAATAAATTAACAAGTGTAGGTTATGTGGTGATTAAGACAAAACGATCAATCACATAATAACCGAATGCAGTAAGTTAGCGGAAAAAGAGCTTAAGACAAGACATGACTGGATGGGGGGGAGCACTTAGATTTGTGCAAGCAGTTTACATTTGTCTCTAGGAACAAATGGTGCATGCACAACCAAGAATCCGTCCTGTAGAATGAGACGTACAAACTTCTCTGGTATTTTCAGATGTAAATGGATCGCCTGGTCTTATCCAGATGACCAGACCTAGTGATAGTTGATAAAATAAAAAAAAAATAGAGAACCTACCAAATAGTGAAATTTGCCGTTCCGTTTTCCGTTAAAAGAAAGCAAAAAGAGAGAAGTATTTGGGCCTTGCTAGAGAGCTGAAGAAACAATGGAACATGAAAGTGACGATGATAACAAATGTAATTGATGCGTTCGGCACAGTCACGAAAGGTTTGGTACTTGAACTGAGGGATTTGGAAATAAGAGGACGAGTAGACACTATCCAAATGACAGTATTATTAAATCGGCCAGAATACATCGAAGAGTTGAGAAGACTTGCTTGAGAAAGACCATCAGCTAATGCTGGTGTGAAAAACTCTCAAAAAGTAACATAATAATGTATCAGAGAGAGAGAGAGAGAGAGTACTTTCTTGTGTAATGTTTACCAGTATTTAAAAATAAATCAGAAAAATGAATTTAAAATTCCGTTGAGTCTGCCTTGTTCCTTTTGCAGTAATGCCCATGGGAAAGACATGAATAAACATTTCTCATCTTGTTCATATTGGTGATATCACAAGAACGACTTCTCTCTAGCAAGCTGCAAAATAGTAAGCAGTGAAGTGCTGAATGATTTTTCAGTAGGGAAGAAAAATCAAACTCTCACTCCAACCACAAAATTAGTAGCCACAGAAGAGTCACAGAAAATAAACTGTTGCACCCCTTGTAAACCTTTATAATCAATAATATGTTCAAAGCTTACTTTAGAGTCAATTTTGTGTGTTGTAAAATTCATGACATTTGGATTGATAGATATCAAGACTGAATCTTTCATTTCATTAAATGTAAGGTTTTAATGAAGACATGGGCACATTTGATGATTTCGAATTAAAAAAAATGATGTATAGTATCAAGATGAATCAATACTAATATTCGATTCTTTTCATCGTCAGTCTCGACAAAATTTGATTTTGGAGAGTCTTCTTTGAGTAGGGGGTTAACAATTGCTACACCTTATTTAGCAAGTTCGAACTCGAGTAGAGCTCTTACGTTTACTTTCTGACTAATAATTTTGGAGAAGGTATGAACACCCTTATTCCCCCAGCTATGAATTAAATAGTTCCAACATTAGTCTTCTTCAGGGATAGCTTTGCCATGTATTCATAAAATGTGATATGCCACAAAAGAAAGAAATTAAAATCAAATGAAACAATTTCATTTGCAGTCTTTGACAAAACACAGGATTGTATGAGTGTGCTACCAACTTGGACCGCACTTGCTTTGACTTTTTCTTATTCCCTAAATAGAACATTTATCTCATGTCTAAGATTTATGCATGGGAGGTCATTAAGATAATGCAATAGTGTACATTCCCAATATAAAAAAGAGGAATTTTAGAAGTGCTTCAACCAACCAAAAACTAATGATTATGCTGAATGTCAAACGTCTGTGTGGAAGATATTTAACGTTTCATTCTGTGTTCACCTCACTCTTGGAAAATTCACCTTCAAACTTGACAAATTTTAACACACTTCGTATTTATACATTTCTAGATGCCAGCCCAGTCGGCTGAGGCCGTGGAATACACGGACTGCACCTCTGCAGAGATATAAGAATCCTTAACGCCGCCCAACAAGTGCCTTAGTATGACATTAAACAATCTGATAGGGAGGTTCCAGTAAACTGGAAGTTTGGGGAATGTAAAGTATACCTTCATTGCCATCGCTCCCAGGTCCACTCCGGCCCGGAGTAATATCACCTGAAAGGGTCCTATATGTTGGTCAAATAGAACTTTTTGACATTTAAATTGAGTTCAACCAAATGACTTATGCTTGAATTATTAGAAATAGAAATATTTGATTATTTAACTTTGTTTAAGCTAATGACTGATGTTTAAATGAATTTTTAGTGATATATAGAAATATTTGGAACCAATAAATTTTGTTGATTTATGATAACAAGTAATATTTATCTAATATATGTATTAAATAACCTAAAATAGTTGAGGTGCCATGAAACAAAACCCAACTAAACCAATTTCTGAATGCGCGCTTACCTGATGGTAATCTTCGTAGAAATTCTATTGGAAAAGGCAGGAATCGATGTCATCTCTTAACTATGGTTAAATAGTAAAACTGAATGAGCTCTTTAGTCATGGCCCGGCAACTGGAGTAGAGGAAGGAAAACTCTTGATACATTTTTACTAGGCTGAAAAAAATGACCTTATGTTGCATTATTCCTATATGGAATTTTGGTAAATACATATATTTTTAACTCACTTAGTAGTCTTATAACTGTGACTATGCTAGGGCGGGATATTTAAGATTTGCCAACATTTATTAAGGGCTAATTTACGGCACATATATCACATGATCGAAACAGTTAAAGCCATAAAAGTTACCTGCTGGGGTAATTAGAGTCATGGTTGCGAGTTTGTTAATATTTCATTAAAACATCTGATGGTGTCGCTCCTGGCCTAGTGCTTTGGGTAATGAGGGGTACTGCTTCATTTCTATTACTCCCAGTTCCACCGACTCAGAATGGTACGACATGTAAGGATCACATTTATCAGTCAAATAGAACTATTCAATCATTTACATCTAATGTGCGTAAACATAAGATTGATATGAAATTGATTTAATGGTATGAGACAGCTATGGTTGGAACTGTTTAACTGTCTATAAACGAATGATTACTGATGAGTAGAATTTTGAGTGTTGAATAGCAATATACAAAAGCATCCAACTGTTAAAACAAACGAATTCGTTTAAAATTAATCTTACCTCCAAAATATTAGCTTAGAAATCATTATATATATATATATATATATGAAAGTAAATAAAAGATTGCAATCCGACAATATAGAGAAAAATTGATCAGAGCCATTCTAAATAGCTACTATACATTCCATCTTTAGTTAATATGTTCCTCATATATCATAATTTTTATGCTTTCTATTTTTTTTTTCTTCCTTTTGACTCAAAATCTTTCTCGATAAACAAATGTAACCTAGATTCTATACAATATACCTAATAAGTCAAATGACGTAATTTAAAATAAACTCTGATTCATAAAGTAAATGGCCAACTTTTTCTTGTTATACAAATTTTTCCCTAGGTTTTTTGTATTTTGCATTTTTAAACATCCACCGTTGACTTAACATCGCTAATATCACCCCTGATGATGGTTCAGTAAAACCGAAACACTATAGTATCGACTTCTCAATAAATCTCTCCTTCCACTTGGATTACCTTGTTATTAATTTTATATATATATATATATATATATATATATATATATATATATATATATATATAATAGTATTTGTCATTAAACAACTCACAAGGGTTGATAAGCCATAACTAAACCAAACCTAGTATAACTGAGTATATACTCTCATACAGAAGCATATAAATTAATATAGTCATAAATGAACGTATATAATTATGCATAAGTGCGAGTATTTGAGTAGTTTTCACTTTTATCAACAGCGGTTTTTTTTTTACACGTCAGCGAAATTCATAACATCATTATTGAATCAAAGCGTTTTCTTTTGTTCTATCCGGCTGTACAATATCTTTCAGGTAAACTGTATAGCGTTTCACAAAAAAAAAGCGTTTCCAATTCGATTAACATTTTTCGGTATCTTCAAAATGTTCGAACCGCCTTGATAACGAATGTGTTGAATGGAGAGATAGCCAAAGGTAACAGGTGTTAAACAATTACACTTGTATCACAAGGAAGAGCTATATCATACCGCAACGTAAGGTCCTTTTGACTTGTTATGTGTCTTTCAAACAAGCCAATTGCTCACTGAAGCATTACAGAGTAACAGTTAATACGTTTCACAGTTCAGAAAAACGAGGAAACACAAGCGTTATTTGTGTTTTGGTATTTAAATCCATTATGGATATAGACGGATTTTTTTTCTTTAGAATCATAATAAGTGGATTTTTCATTAGTTGCGAACCCTTATCAAAAATATTTTCCTCCGTAGAGCATACAGTGAAAGACAACTATTTACACGCTCATTGAGGTTTTCCTAATTTCTATGCGTGCATGCGATGGGCTATGTGTACGTTCGCTTCTCTACTAAGATCAGATCTACCTGGCATAAGTGGCCCAGTTGGCTGGGGTTGTGGAATATACCGAATTCATCTCTGTAGAGGGGTAGGAACCCGCAAGGAGTGTCTTTGATATGAAACTAAATCTGATTGTGAGGCTTCCATAATGCTGGATGTTTGAGGAATTCGGAGTACCATCGCTACCAGGTTCATTCTGGCCCAGAGTAGTAGCACCTGGTAGGACCCTACAACGGCTAAAATATATCTGTACTTATGCTAAACTGAATTGTTCGAAATAGAACAGTTTATATAAATAAAAATGGACTTGGCATTAAACAACCAACAATTATTGATATACCATAAAACTAAAGTAAACCTGGGAAAACTATGTACTAAATCATCCCCCACCGCCTCAATTTTTTAGAGGATTAAAACTGATTTGAATTCAGAATTTTCCTTCTAGACTGGTTACCTAACCAAGGTTAAAGAACATAGTTTTATCTACTATTTACCGATTACTGGGGGAAAACAAGCAGATTGATTCCTTTAACAAAGACATACATAATCGTAAAAGTATTACAATGTATATGCATAAACAGATATATCACATTATTTTGGCTTATATTTGTTTATATGTGTACGTATGTGTATTTGGATACGGCATATAGATTGAAAGATAGGCAAGAATATTGTATATATATATATATATACATATATATACACATTCATTGTGACACTTTTGCGATTATACAGTTATTTAATGGCAAGCTAATTTTATATGTATATATTCGCTATAATAAACATTTGAAAATAGGAAAAAGGGTACAAAAAAGAAAGAAAAAAGAATTACAAATGTTTCTCAGGAATTAAAATTGCGTGTCATGTTAGGATATAAATAATTGAAATAAATTATTTTACATGAGAGCCTACCACAAAGCATGCCATCATCCTTCGCTCACTTCACAACTTACTTATACACACAAGCACCCACATACATATATATGTGCAGAGAGACAGAGAGAATATACTTATATAGTTAATACATTTTTTTGCTGGTTTGTACATAAACATGCAAGCAAATTCGAACAGGTTTCTTTCATTAGCCTATAGGTTCATGTTATGGCTTCCTGGGTGATTATTAAAGTCGATGTTTATCCCCCCTCCCATAAAAATGCAATGTTTAGAATCCTGATTTTCTTGGTAAAAAGTTCTTCAGAAGATGGGCTCAACACATTTTCTTCATGGATTTCGTCCATTCATACGTGAGTGATGCTAAATTAAACTTAGAATTATCTACATAAATTTCAGCTTATAAATGTAAAAGACCCATTAGAGCACTTAGACATACATATAGGCACATACACATATATATGTGCATATTTACGTACGATAAACAGATAAATATTTTGGATGTTCATCACGAAATAGAATATTATCTGGAGTCTGTCATGAATTCTCAGCATATAAATTCATACACAACTATTAGAACCACCCAGAAGAATAAATACTTGCTTTTAATGTGTTTGGGTGGTTGTTTTGTTTTACAACATATCAACCATTTTCGGGTCTTTTTACTCCGAATTAAATTTCAGACAAATCAGTTTAGTATGAGAATAGTTTTTGTTTACACAGTTAAATGTCTTAACAGTTCTATTTCGAACAATCAAGTTTAGCATAAGTACACAATTCAGTTATATTTGAACATAGATAGGCCATTGTCAGGTGCTACCACTACGGGCCATAGTGGACATGGGAGTGATGTCAATGAAGGGATACTCCGCATTCCCCAAACCCCCAGCATTACTGGAACCTCACCACAAGAAGACATTCGTTGGTGGGGTCTTATCCCTCTGTAGAGAAGCAGTCAGTGTATTCTACAGCACCAGCCGATTGGGCAATTCCCAACACATCCAACAGTAGCTGGATATTACATAAGGTATTTTTTTCAGCTGAGTAATGAATTCATAGCTTCAGAGAAAGGAGGTTAGCGTGAAATGAAACGCACATAATCTCATTCAGAATTCGGGTAGCTGATTTCATTTTCTATAGCGATACACTTAGCTTACAGTTCATGTTTTTTTATAAGAAAAATACAAACATTCTCAAATAAAGAAATATGCAAAATCTCTCTCTTTCTTATATATATATATATATATATATATATATATATATATATATACATACACACTTCAAATTATCACATTTTTATCACTGTCATTAAAAGGTTTCATGTGATACTAAATGCTATATAAACCGAGTCATTCAATGTTTTCCTGATGTAATGTAAATAAAAATCAGGAATTGACCAATTAACAAGCCAGTTTAAGAAAAAGTGAAAGAAGATTTTTTTAAAAATATTTTTCAACAGAAATTACGGATTGTTTCTTTTGAGAAAAAAATTCATTCAAATAGCGACATTTTTTAAATTTCAGTTTAAGTTTTAAATAAAGGCTGTCGAATATTTCACCGAATAAAAGTGTGTGCGTATAAATGAAAATTTGATCAAAGGAAAACGTATAAGGCCTTCAGAGGACAATTTTTGTAGAACTTATCGGCGTGTGAGTGTCGAAGTAATTTACGTGCGCTGATGAAGGTCTGAAAACCGAGACATTTAGCATTGGCAAATATTTCTACAAATAATATTATCCTCAGAAGATCGAATGTTTTTTCATCTCTACATTTTCTTACTGTTGGATTTATTTACATTTTTGATAGATAGATATTGTCTCTCTTATCCTTTACCTATGAAGACAAAGCTTTAACAAAAAAGTGTCCTGTTCAGATCAAGAAAAAACTCAATCTCTGTAACCCATTTTAACAAGATTGTTATCATTCATAACTTCAATGATATAACAAGTGCTTTTGAGTTACCGGCGACAAACTGGACAAATTTTGATCGACTAACACACAATTAAAAAATTTATAACGGTTGTGGTATATTCACATAAGGAAGAAACAGAGGTTAATCTGATGATTAAGTCTTAAAACCTTCCTGGAAACAAAAATAAGAATCAAAAAGAACTTCTAGGACTACATAATTAGTCCATTATTTAGGAATTTCAACGATTTGCGTGTACTTTTAAAGAAATTTCGGCTTGAACAACAAATTTTATTAATTTTCCAGTACATTTAGTTTTACCATATATAAAATAAGTGTTCATTTTTAAATAATTAAAATAAATTATCTGTATATAAACAATCTCTTACTTTTCTTATGATGTTGGAATTTATGATTTCTGAGTAAAAAAAAAAAAAAGTATATCATATTTCAATAATTCCCCCACAACAAAAAACAAGAAAACATTATTTCAAGCAAGCTGTTTCATTAATAAGTTAAGAACTTATTTAGAAAAAAATGCAAAAAAGTGTTCCATGCTATAATAATAGAGATGTTAAAAGTATCTATATTGAGAGCCCATGCAACTCTCCAGTAACTCCAAGTTTCATGATTTCTCACTCATCAAACGAGAAGGTGTTACAAGTAGCCACATCAAAAGTGGAGGGTCAAATGACTGCTTTTGCGGTGCTTAATTACTTTTCAAAATAATACACGGTGGATGTAGGCAGACTGAAAATGCCATGTCATGACGTCCTACCTGCAAATGATGACTTTTTGGGGCCAGTGGGATCCAAACACTACCAGATCGATGGAAGACGTTGGTTGACCGCAAGGGAGACTATGTTGAAAGTAAATTTCATTTGACCACATTCTGTGAGAGTATCTTCGTCAGCCGATAACAATTTCAGCCAATGGTCGTATACATTATGTGTGTATATATATATATATATATACGTCCATTGCAATCAATGTGTTTTCAGATGATTACACATGCATGAAACTTTTCTTAATAGCTTTACATTCTTTGTGCATTTCTTTTTCAAATTTATGTTCTAAACCGACAATATTTCGAAATAATGTTCTAGTTGATTACTATATATATATATATATATAATTCTAGTAGACTTATATTGTTATTGTGAGTGTGAATATATACATACATATATATAGTAATTCGGGTGGACTTATATCATATATATATATATATATATATATATATATATAGTGCTTATTTTCTTTTTTTATATTTTTTGTTTTAATGCTTAGAGAGGTAATCTGTTAATGTTTCACCGGTCGACAACTTGGTGAACAGAGCGCCGGAAGTGAGTTCTTTGCCGCAATTCTTCAATACAGCAACGACGGCGTCATCGTCGGTGACGAAGTCACCATCGGCTCAGAAGCACAGATAAACTTGGTTTATAGACCAATCAATGGGAAAAAGTCACAGATAGCGTAATAAAGTAGACATAAACGTGCCATTATTACCCTCTCGGTCACATAACCCTATTAATGTAATCATCACACTACGAAAACGTAAAGTTTTTCCACTTCACTGCGCCATTTGGGAGATAGCGGCTCGCCGGTTGCTATTATAACTGCTTGTTTCTCAACCTTATCTCTCTCTCCCTCTCACACATACACTTAATACCTCCCCACCCTCTCTCTCTGTCCATTGTTATTTTTGTTCTTATTTTCAACCTAAACATAATCCCTCTCTTTGTTTTTCTCGTTCCTCTCTTTTACTCTCGTTAATGATTATCCAATTCTTTTTTTAATTTTTTTTTTTTTTCAGTCTCGGCCTCTTTTTCCATTTAATTCTATCCTCTTCCTACCAATTACCAATATCAGAGTTATTTTTATTTGTTTATTTATTTATTTATCTATTCACATTCTTATTCTTTTTTTTTTTTTTGTAGGTGTCTATTTGAATTTAAACCAATGGTCATTTGTAGATTCTATTTACACACGAACACACAGAGACATAAACGTCACACTCTAATGCACATACTCTAAGGTACATAAAACATACTCAGTTGTATACAATTAATATATTTATGTTCGTGATTTTTATTTACAGCTTTTGGCAATTGGACGTATTTAAACGAGGTTCCGTTCTTTTCTGCCCTTCATATTCTCTAATAGTTATTTGCAAACGCAAACTAATTTATAAAGAGTATACACGAACGTACCCACAGACACGCACACATACATATATGAGTACAGTTGGTTTCACACATATGCACACGCAAAAATATGGTCGCAAACTTTTATAAATATGGTCATATATACACACATAGGTATATATATATATATATATATATATATATATATATATATATACATACATACATATTGTACACGCATCTATGCATATAAACCAAAAAAAATTACACTCACACACAGATATATATATATATATATATGCAAAATATGGTTTCAAACATACATAAATATGGTTGCTTACATATATATAGCTGTACACATATCCATACATATATACATTTTAACTGAACACATGCCCACCCACGCACACACACATATATTATATATGGTTGTAAAGGTATATAAATATGGTCCATACACACACGCATTATTATGGTTCATGCATATATACGTACAGTTGTATACACATCAATACATATATACATAAATATTATTAAAACACGCACACAAACATATATATATATATATACACACACACACACACACACACACACACACACACACACACACACACGGAGTCAGTATTAGAAATGAAATTGCAGTAATAAAATATATAGTGAGATGTTAAAATATTTGAGTTTTAAGAGTTTCATATGAAGTAGTGCGTGTGTTTGAGTGTTTGTTGTATTGAAGTTGAATTAATTCTAACGGCATGTCAACATGCATTGGGTTATTCTATAACTAGAGATAAGGGAATCATACTCATTGTACATTCTTTTTTACATTTTTTCTGTAGATGTTTCCGAAATGTTATTTTTTCATTTGCTCACTGTCCCATCGAATACAAGGAATTTTTATACAGACCCATTTAACCCATAGATGGGAACCTTAGAGGTATTGCCACTTCGGGTTATGGTGGAACTGGGAGTAATAGCGATAAAGAGAGGTTCGACACTTCACAGATATTCAAAACAGGCGTTTAACTAGAAGATGCAGTTTAGTGTATATGCCCAAAATACCCCTTTTTTGGTGGGGTTCTTAACCCTCTGCAGAGGACATATCGAATTCTAAATCCCGCAGGCAGGCTTGTTAAACATACAAAATTACATGACCTTTCGATGCATACATTATTTTAAGATTATATCCAAATAATAGCAATTGGTCTATGTGTAATGGAACTGATATTCCATAAGGTGTCTCGATATTGTCATAAGACCCCAATGACGAAAGAAAGGACATTTTGATTACGAAAAAACACTTACTTCAAGATCTTCCATATTTCTTTCTCACTTGGATTGGTTGCAAAAGAAAAGCGTGATGTAGTTTTGCTTTGTCAATAGAGACAAGGAGATACTTTTTCATTTATAGCTGTTTCTCCCACACAAATGAATGGGAATTTTCATTTAAGGTTGTTGGTTGGGTTTTATGGCATATCAACCATTGTAGTTTAATTGATGCCAAATCTATTTTATACATATATATGATTTGTAAACACATTTCATAGATAATATTTTTTTAAACGAGTCAGTGTTCATTCTTTTTCACACACTGAAATAATTTCAAGTATTTCGAACAAAAATAATTCTATTTACTCCAAATTATTTGTTTGAACACAGTTAAATGATTTCAAGTACTGCTATGTAACACTAACAATTTAACAGTCATTTGTTTGCACACAGTGAAATGGTTATGCATATATAATTTGTGAGTGAATAGTTTGTACGTAATTCTATTTTTAAATGGGCTAGAACTAATTTCTTTACACACAAGTAATACTATGATTTCTACAAAATTAAATGGTTTCAATTATTGCAATCTATCTCTAATGTTTTTATTAAATATTAATGGTTTGTTTTTAGTCAGTAAAGGGGTTTCAAGTATTGCGATTTAGCACTAATTATTTTATTCAGCTATTTTCATTTATTTGCAGATTCAATTGGTTCCAAGTATTGTCATGTTAGACCAATAATTCTAATTTGCATACTGTTAAAGTTTCCAGTATTCCACACAAATTGTTTTATTTGCACTCAGTTAAATTCTTATGAATATTGCTATGTATCACTAACAATTCATTTTAGCATTAGTCATTTGTTTACACACAGTTAAATGGTCAAACAGTTTTATTTCTAACGATTCGATTTAACGTAAATCACGTATTTGCAAAGTGGTCAAATAATTCAATTTGACCCATAGATAGGACCTTGTCAGGTGCTACCATTCCCATCTGAGTAGACCAGGGAGCAAGGACAGAAAAAAGGGTACTTTCAATTCCCCAAAGCTCCAGGACTAAAACCTCATCAGTTTAGTTTCATATCCACGACACTCGTTTTGCGGGATATTACCCCCTCTGCAAAGATGCAGTACGTGTGTTCAACTGGCTAGTTTCATTCAAGTCCCAATGATTTGTCTTTATCTTCCAACAAATTGTCTTCAAATGCAAAGAATTTAAATCACTAGAATTCCCCATGACTGCATACTACTCGATTTCTATTTTTCGTAGGCTTTGTCTTGGCTTTTAATATGTTTGAATAGTCATTTGTAAATTACGATTCTGCAAATGTTTAATGTATCCGTTATGCAGAGTACTGAGAGTAGAGGTGGGTCCAATAACTGACAAATAGTCAGAAACTGAATAATGCTCTAAAATGTTTATTTTATAATGTTTATATTAACTAAACAACGCCACCGCAGGCCACATGTGACACAATGTTAATTTTATAACTAAGTTAAACGGATTTGAATTCAAACATTTCCTCGTCCCTCGACCTGTTGCCATACTAATGCTAAAAAGCTCATTCTACTCTTCTATTTAACCATAACTAAAAGGAGAAGAAATAGATAAACGTCTTTCCAAAAAAAGACCTTGACCAGAATTAGAACACATATCACCAATTCCATTGCCCACGTGGATAGCCTTAACGACACTTATCTACATTATTTTACCATATTCTATTGACCTGGTCAATATTAACTCATGAATTAGGGAAGGAGATTATGTGGAAAATTTTTTTGTGTAAAATAAAAGTTTATTCATCATTAGAAAATGGACAAAGCATAAATGGACTAACCTGAAATGCAGGAATGTGACTATTCTTCCTCTAGCTTAGGGTAATTATTAGATAAGTTTAGGTCCTTTAACAATGGCATGTCAACCAGTTCAGGAGAAAGGAAACTTGGAATTAAAGCCTGTTCGTCTCCTCTCAAAAACTGACCTTGTGTCGAATCTTGCTTGTGTCTTTGAATGTGATAAATTCATATCAAAGATGAACATTATATATATATATATATATATATATATATATATATAGAGAGAGAGAGAGAGAGAGAGAGAGAGACAGACAGACAGACAGACAGACAGAGTGAGAATGTCACTATAACTATTGTCTTAAAAGGTGCCTATAGCTTCAGGACCTGAATAAAACCTATCAGCCCCAAAACATTTGAAAAAGCGAAATAAATTGGATTTGTGATATTCGATTTTAACATCCTAAAAATTCTAGTATTTATCAAATACCCTCAAGCGCGCTATATACGAGATATTTTAAATAGAAATTATTTGAAGTTATATAATTTTGAATATACTACGAATCAAAATAAGCATTAAATTTAACTGCTGAAATTTATAAATGAATATAATAACTATTTTTGAATAAAGATAATATCATATTCATCCTATTTTATAAAATTCACGCAAGATACAATTTGATCTACCATAAATATTATCATTTGGTGCTGTAATGCTTTATGGTGTTTTCCTCTAAATCGTAATTTTTGCTATCTATACTTATTTTAATATTTAGAATTATTTGAAACAGCGAGCGTAGGTATTAGGTTTATATGTTTGGCTATTTTGAATTTGTAAATAAATGATTCAAATAATACCATAACATATGACAGATGAATTTAGAATAAAGTATGATTTTATATATATTTCTCAGTAACGCTTGCCTTTAATCTTAATCTCTGACAATCTTGGTGTTTGATTTTTGGAGCATTTCTATAAAGAAAAAATATGCGTATATGTTCAAAAATTACATGAATTGCTTTCATCTGGTAAAATCATTAGCTATGCGTTTAACATATCAAATACACCCATCATATCCTGTTCCTAATTTATGTCTTAATTCTAACTTAAGAAATTTACATTAAATTATTTTCAAAACAAAACTTATGGATTGAGCGTCGAAGTATACAAAATAACATTTATGTGAAGAATTTTAAGATTTAAGATTTTCCATCTACTTTTTATTGTATTTCTTTTTGCCTATAGAATTTTTTTTTCTTTTTTACTGCAGAAAAGGGTTAAAAAGTTCAAGGTTTTCCACGATAAATATTTCTAATGAAAAAATCATTTATTTTTCTTAAGTAGCTCGTACAAAAGATGTTAAAAAATACCAACAATCCATTATTGTCAACATAAATAATTCGTGTATATGTATATCAACATTTAATCTATTTCTCTATGTTTTCCTAGATATCAAATATATCAACAATTATTGAAGTACTGAAAATGAATAAAGCTAAATGCGATGCATCATTGAATGAGCGTTGAATAGATATAACAAAACCCCAAAATTCTACCTACGGACACTGGGTTCAAATAAATCTAGAGCTCAAATACAACTGTGACTACTGCTTCGTTTTATATCCCTTCAATCAGAATTAACCGTGACATAATCTGTATAATCATGAGGTTGAATGAAGGGTTTGATGTATTTATTTAATAAATCTACGCTAACATTACTATTACAATTTCTTACAAAGCGTTTCTATGATGAAAATCATTTATGATATATTTCTGATAAAACACTGCAGCACTTACTGTTATATATATATATATATATATATATATATATATGAGTGAGAGAGAGAATGAGTGTTTTAACGCATATGATTGATAAAACAATAAACCACCAATATCTAAATATTCTACAGCAAATTTGCTATTTCAGAATATATGTCAGTGAATGAATTTGATGTGTTTGTATAAAAGATCCAACATCTATCTCCCGTTCCACGAGTAGACAGTAATTTCATAATTTTTGTTTAAGTATGTTATATCATCGACTAAGTCAGGTTTTTATCTAACATTTGTATTTCTGATAGGTGTTTGTTGTAATATTTTAATTTATCATCTATTAACAATTATAAACGTAAAACATCAAGTATTGAAGGGAAATTTTAGATATAAGAGTTTATATTCTATATAAAATTTTATATGAAAGTAATTGGATAGATTTTAGTCAGAATAAAATAAATTTTTCAAACAGAGTAAAGTCCCTATATTTTTTCCTTCAGTTCATTTATAATCTTGAGATTAAATTAAAGATTCCAAATACTTGTTCAACAGATCCAAAATTTATCCCTCGAGACACGAGTAGATTGCAGTAGTGTTATTTTAAGTACGTTATATTTTCGACAAATTCAGATCTCTATCTAATATTTGTATTTCTTATGGATGTTTTACCTAATTTTTTTATTTACCTCTTATATATTAACAAGGATATATTATACTATCGTATATTATCGAACTAATGGAGGGAAATAATTCAATTGTTGTCTTCTATAAAAACAAAGAAAGTAGACAAATATAAGTAATATATTTTAAAATTCGAATTGACGGCACCTTATGACAAATGATACCAATATCTTCTTTTGTAAACCCCCTACTTTACTGAGTATACAGGAAATTATGAGATTGAATGCGTTGGATTATTCTTGGGTATAAGCTATTAACGTCTTGCTGTTTGAAATAAATAACCATCGATAGTGTATTCTGGAAAAATGAATTTTCTAATTACTATTAAAAAATTAATTAATGTATGCCCTTTAATGCAACGTTTCCCCCAAGGAAAACATCATCTGGCGAATGTTGGATTTGCAATTTGGATTTATTGTTTGCAACTTTTCCCTTTCTAGATTTTATGCTGAACTGGATAGTGTAATCCTTATTGACTCGGGAAATGAAACTAATCATTTGTAAGTAAAGTAGAATTAAATCATATTTCCCAAATTTACTGTATTAACGCTTAATATGTCACACCTAAAAAAATGGAAGGTTTTGTGTATTATTTTAAAGAAATGAAACTCGTATTTCTCGTTACAAGTATAGAGTGTAATTTAATAATTTTAATTTCTAGTGTATTATATTTTTCGACTTATTTCTGATAGACGTTTTTGAAGATATATTTCTTAATAGTGGAAAATATATAAGAGAAGCACTGAAGAGAAATATTGAAATTGTGATATTCTATAAAACAAAAGGAATAAAATAAATTTTGGTTATAATAAAACATGAAAAATAACATTCAAATTGTCAACACCTTGTTATCACCAATGAATTCATTATATTTTCGAAAACGGTATTAACGAAATTATAATTCACATTAACGTCTGCTGCTCAAAAGAAAACAATGCGTAATAATTATTATTCAACTTCCAACTTTTCGTAACAATAAAACTATTCTAAATCTCTCGGCACAATAACAAGAAACAGCCATAAAATAATAAATAAACCCCGAGTTTAATTTTCAACAAGACAATGTCAAAGATTTTCCAGGACACTATTTGAACCATAGCCGAAAAGAATATGATCACGTGGTCTTGCGTTAAAATGGCGGGTGGTACACAACCGAAGGTGTAATAGCCGTACAATTTGTATCGTCAAACGACTTTCCCCATCCAGCAACAACTACAACCCAAAAAGCCACCGCCCATCCAACTCTCAACCATTCTTCTGACACACCTTATACCTTCCATTGGCCCATCCGCTACCCCCATTTAGCTTTACTTTAACACTACTATATCAATTTCCTGTTCCAAAGCATCCAATTTTCCCGCCTCCTTCATGCATTCTCCCGCCACTTCTTTTTCTCCCTGAAAATTATCTCTGTTCTTTTCGTCTTGACATCTTCCCCTATCTCATCATCTCACATTTTTACCCTCTATTTTGCGGCCACACCTTTTTCCAGAACTCTCATACAATGAGTTCTTTTGGCATAGTTCATTTTCCATCGATTGGGCGTAGGTACGCGTCATCTGCAAGTTTAAGATGGCATCGGACCGACTACACGTAAAACAAATTATCGATGATGTTAATTGCACGTATACAAAGCCTTTAAATACTAATTTAACAGATCGACTGCAAGAGTTAATTTTCTAAATTCCTGCCAATTGCTGCCAGGAATGCTTCATCGACTAAAAGCAAAATGGCTGAGTTGGGCAGGCGATAGATTTGGACAATGTCGCTATAAATTGCCTTAATAAGGGTTGACGGTGGTGGTTGTGCTGGCAATAAGTTATATTACTGGAGTTGATTCTGATGGAATTGGCAGTTGTAAGGCATGGTGGTGGTGGTGATAATGAGAGTTGCAGTAGTGATTGAAACTCTGAAGATTAATTTATAGGCGTAAAAGTATTTATTTCGTTTGGCCGTATATAGTAGAAAAACATGATTTTACAAGTTATTGTAGTATTGTAGTCTTGCAGGAACTGCAGGTGGCCAATCCTCATTTTTTAAAAGGTTTTAAAATCTCTAAGTACCTGCTCTATTGGTCAATAAATCTTGTTTTAATTTCTGACCTATAACAATCTCCAATTCTCTGATTTTCAATATATAATGTACGTACTGTGTACTGAAATTTGATAAAACAAAATTCGGTGCTTAATCCTCAATTTTGTTTTCCTTAGACTAAAAAAATATTTTAAAATGATTTTATTACAGAAGAATTACTAATGCTATCCAAGGGAGTGACAAAATGCCCTTGAAAACAATATTTGCTCATAAGAATCTGGTTCAAATGCTGCAAGCGAAAAATAAAAAGGTCAAGAATCAAAACAAGATGTATTGACCAGTAGATCAGGGCACGTAGAGATGATAAAACTTTTTTAAAAAATGAGGATTGGTCAGCTGCAGTTCTTGCAAGAAAAGATGCTACAATAACTTGTAAAATCATATTTTTCTACTATATATGGCCAAACCAAATAAATACACTTTTATGTCTACTTTGAATATAAATTAATCTTCAGAGTTTCAATCACTATTTCTACGCTCACCACCACCACGCCTTACCACAGCCAATTCCATCAGAATCAACTCCAGTAATATTACTTACTGCCAGCACAACCACCACCTATATATATATATATATATATATATATATATAGTAACAGTGTTGGTTGTCACTATTTCACTTTGTGGGTTTGTGGCAAACCAAATGCGATATAATTCGGAAAGAGCTCAAAATCTGTGATAGAGATATTATATAATATTAAGTAAATATTTATTAGATTTTATATATATCTAATAGCTTGAAAGCTTGTCTGCCACCTTAAGGCTCATGACGTTTTATAAACAATACAAGCTTACATGCTATTAAATATATATAAAATCTAATATATATTAGATTGTGATTCATTTAATTAATGTCTTGGGATATCAAACAAGTTAGTTTGAGAAATTCCATCTTTTCCACCGACAAAATATAATGGGTATATACATATATTAAAGTTGTGATGCATTTATTTAATGTCTTAGTCCGGATATCAAATAAGTTAGTCATAAAAATTTCCAAATGTTCGGGTAAATAAACACATTAGTGAGTTTTCCAATCGTCTCCAGTCAAAATTTCGATCTCTCAACGAAAGTTTTCTAGGGAAAGTTCCCATGGCGTTGTGTCTAACGTGCTTGATTGCAACATTGCAGTAAAGTACTATGTCCACTTTCGGTTTAATAACCTTGTGAGAGGTGTTAAACCCCTTCATCACTCCCGGCTAAGAGTTAAATAACATCATTGCTGTTCTTCTATAAAGAAGACCCACGAAGTGTGATGTGCCATTAAACAGACAAAACAAACTATTCAATTTCACCATTAAATGGTAGTGTAATGGTTATCGTCGTAGGAAATGGACACGGTGACCCGAGTTCAAATCCTGCACGCGAATGATAGCATTTCACATAGCACTAATACCCTTGGGAAAGGTATGACTCCACTTATTCTCCCTCCAGCTATGAGTAAATAGTAGGACAGACTGATCCTTCAGCCTTGGTGAGGCAACTAGTCTGGGAGAAGGAAAACTGAATTCAAACCTGTTAAATTCCACTTAAAATTGACCTTGTGTCATATCCTGCCCGAGCGGAGGGGTTGGTAAATAGGATTAAATGATTTATACATTGTGTTACAGAGCTGAAAAGAATTCTTTTCGGAAAATATTGTATTGATTTTAGCAAATTCCTTCTGCTATGAGGAAAATTTACTGATAAGTCAATTCAGTCAAAAAGATTACTTTTGAGTATATTGAATTATCAATAATATGAATCCATGTTTATAAATCATTCTCAAGACTGACGTAATGTGTAAAATTGACATTCGAAAATTAAATAAGATAACCAACAATTTCGGAATATTATATTTTTGACGCTAAGAAAAGTAAAAATGTAACTCAAACGCAAAAAATGTTTACAATTTATGAAAATTAAATGAAATAAGTAATATTTTGGGGAGATTATAATTTTAATTTCAAGAAACTTAATACAATGGTCTCACTCAGATATGATTGCTGTTTAAAGAAAAGCTTCGGTAAATATTCAACTAAGATCGAATAAAGTCTAGTTAAAAACAATCAATAGTACAATCTTCAAGATAAATACCTTTGAACTTATATAATATATAATTTACTAATCCATCAAAATAATATTAAATCTCATGACCGTGGAAAGTAGAGAGAGAGAAAATGAAAGAGATTAGATTGGAAACTTTTAGTCATTAGCACTATTTCGCAGATATTCACATTCAGATTGACATTGATTTTCGTCTTTACATGAGACATCTAGCTTAGTTCTTTGCTGAGAAAAACTGTGTGGATAGAATAATAAAAATGAGTGAAAGATATAAAAGATATGAGAACAAAACAATGAATATTCTAATATATCTATGTCTTTTAAATAAAGATTCTAATTTGAGCGTGTTTTAATGTACTAAGGTTACTAAAACAATTTTTCCTATTAGAAAGCCTTTTTACGAATCCCAAACAATGTTTTTTTTTTCTTATTTGTTAAAACATATATTATTATCATTTTACTCCTTGTGAAGATTTATCACTTCTTTAATGTAGTGTTTTTTTACTGAAGTCTGAATGACAGCAAGCCTCCTCAAGTCCCCAAGACTCTTCTAATTATTCTAGGTGATTGTAACAGTGCTGTGGTCTGGTTCCTCTTCTGATATCCAGATCCCTCAGCTTCTTTTTCAGGCCTTTGAGGACCGTTCCAAGAGCTCCAGCTACAATTAATAATACCATCACCATGTTTCCTAGCTTTTTCAAAATGCAGGTATTAGTTCAAGTTTTCAATTCTTTTTATTTTTGATATCTAGTGGATTTTGTCCTTTCAGCCGATAAGTTCTTTTTTCTTACTAATTAGCATTAAGTCTGGTCTTGTGGCTGTATTTTGAGGTTCTGTTGCTGTGATAATAATTATTATTATCATCGCACTTAGCACACCAGCGGGGGTGTCTTCGTGGTGTAATGGTTAAAGTGATGGAATGCTGAATCGGAGTACGCGAGTTCGTACTCCAGTAGCGCTATTACGTTCACTTTCGGGCAAATACCCATGGGAAAGGTATGAACCCCCTTATCCTCCCAGCTATGGGTTAAATAGTACGACTACTGTTCTTCTAGGAGAATGGCTTTGGCATTAAATAACCTAAAATTTGATATGCCATTAAACAATGAAACCAAACCTTAACACACCAGCGTAAGCAGAAGGAATTTTACTAGAATCTGAGTGACATGTCTCCAGGACTCAAAAGTATTATGGCCAATTTTATCATTGCTGTGTTGTGGATGGTCTCGATTCTTCCTGATTTCAAATTCCTCCAGTCTCCTTTCCACTCCTTTATGAACCGTTCCAAGTGCACCAATAACAACAGGTATGACCGTCACTCAAGCTTCAATGATATCTTCGTTCCCTGGATTATGATAATAATCATGATAATAAATTTAGAGACTTTTCCACGCCAGCGTTAGATGATGATTTTTCAGTGGAGTTTGAGTGACAGCAAGTCTCCCTTACTCTTAGTTCTGACTGATCTTAATAATGTTGTCGTTTGGATGGTCATTCCTCATCTTCAACTCCTCCAGCCCTTTTCCGAATCCTTTGTTGACGGTACTGGACGCACCAATTACAATTGGTATCACATTCACCTTCTACTACTTGCGAATACTTAACAGAAGATTTGACGTCAGTTTTTTGGGGGGTTTTTTTCACTGAAGTCTGAGTGGCAGCAAGTCTATGATTCTTTTATATATTCTAGTTGATTTTTTCAGTGCATCGTTCTTGATTTTGTCACTGATCTTCAGTTCATCCAGTAGCCCAGTCGGCTGGGGCTGTAGAATACACCAACTGCTTCTTTGCAGAGGGGTAAGACCCCCATCACAACAAGTGTCCTGGATATGACACTAAACAATCTGATGGTGAGGTTCCAGTAATAGTGGAGCTTTGGGAAATATAGAGTACCCCTTCATTGCAATAGCTCCCAGGTCCACTCTGGCTCGGAGTGGTAGCACCTGATAAGAGTCCTATCTATGGCTTAAATAGAACTAAACCGTGGTTTGAGTTTACTGTTTTTTGCGTTTAAACGGTGAATTTATACTAAACTGAATTGTTTGAAATGGAACTGCTTTTTGACATTGAAACTGTACTTACACTTAACTGAATTATTTAATATAGAACTGTTCTGACATCTGTGTATTTACAGTGAATTGTTTGTGACTCATTTTTTAGGACCGATTCTGGTTTTTATGCATAGCATTTTTCAGTATGGCCGAATATTAATCTCTTGCACAATTCCCAGTGTATAACCTCCCCTACACAGTCATGCCTTGTCTTTTATTCCTTTTGTTTAATAATTACACACAACAAATTGTATTGACTTAAGTGTATCAATTATTATTATTATCTTGCTTATTCATTCATTTAATAATTGCTAGCTACAAATAGCCTTGAAATCTATTATGATAAATCCTTGAACTGTTCGGTTTCGAACGGTACGTCATCGTTTAAAACAAATTAACCGCATTCTTCATTGTATTGCTGTACTTGATTGTACAAATTTTACAATAACCTGCTATTTTTATTTTTAGTTTGAAAGAGGAGTGTAATTTCAATGGTGCATACGTAATTGTTTCATTAAAAATAAACAGAATGCAAAACAGGTTTCACTTGATAATACCGCGAATAATTTTATTGACAACAGTTTTATAAATATGCTTATCTATTTTAAAAATCATTTGCAAATTATTATAAACAAATAACATTTTATTCAATACTTGTATATTCTTCTAGATTAGTTAGTGAATAATATCGGATTTTTTAAAAAATTGACTAAGGGAACAATTCAAGTTAACCTACATTTAAGAAACCACAAAAACAACGAAGCGGACTTTTACAAGTATTTTAATGAATAAAGTATTCTTATTTATTAACCTTAGCTTAGGTGCAACAAAAGGCTGGAAGTATGAAGCACCTGCTGAGAATCAAAATGTCTACTAAAGATATGTCAAATTATCTCGTTAACCATTACACCATACGAGACATCCTTCTATGAATCAGTATCCTTAGTATTGCACGAACCTGCATCTAATGATGTGGCTTCAGTTCTGTTGAGTCTGTATTACCCATTCATCGCCAATTACTCCCAGGTCAACTCTTATAGTGATACTATCTTCTAGGGTCCAACCCATCTATAGGTCAAATAAGATCTGTTTAAAAATGATTCATATTTGATAGGAATACTTAATGCCATAGAACATTTTGTTTTAAGAAAATTTACTTAAAACTATAACCGTTTACTAAGTATCATTATTAGTTACCTATAACCATATAACTAAGCACAAACAAATGACTTTCATTGCACAAAGATAATTACTTGAATCCACTTAATTATTAGAATTACAAAGGAATACCTGAAATCCACAGCAGTGTGCAAAAAAGAAACCCCTTAAACAACACAAAGCAGTATATATAAATTTACCATGGACGAAATTCCTAAGCAGAAAATAACCCTATGAGTTGACCTTCTATTAAAATCAATCATTCACTGATTCAAGTATAGTATAGTAAGCACTTTAAACATTCTTAAATTGTGTCTTTACTGGCTGAGCTATAACATCTACCCCAAACGAGATAACGTTTGGTGGAAGCAGAGTGTTGGGGGAGGTAGAAGGTGTGGGAATAAAGGTAGGGAGAAATATTGATTGTCTTGGTTGCAGTGGTAGTAAGTTTAGCAGTGGTAATGAGGGTGATGGCGGTGGTTGTGGTGGCGGTCGCATTGACCGAAAGATAAAAGAAAGGGAAGAGTAAAGAAAGAGAAATAGAAAAGGCGAGAGAGCCTGTTCTCTCGAGATGTCTATTCGAAATCTATGTAGCGTTTGCATGATCGCAAATAGTTTGCATGTCATTGGGCGGGTTGCTCGCGAAGCCCGGCAGATGGCGTTTCGATACATCACCCAACGGATAATTGCTATCATGTCAACTTCCGTAAAGTGAAATGTTCGCCACAAAACTTCATTATAGTGTCATAAAATGAAAACAACACGGAAAGAATCTTCTAAAAGAGTTGGAATGGGCCGGAATTTTCAGACCGCCGCTTTCTCATTGGTAAAAGTAGATGAGAATCTCGTAACGAAGAAAATATGGGGTTGGACGGTATCACATGAAAGTAACTAATGTGACTGGGTAAAATTTTACAATAACCCGATAACGATGTTTTTATTTTTAACGAGAAAGACTAGTGGAATTTTAATGGAATATATGTTATTTTTTAAAATTAAAAAGCAACGCAGAAAAAATTTTCATTTGATAATACTGAGAAAAATTATATTCACTGCTTTATAAATGGGTTTATTTACCTAAAATTATTATATGCGATTGGGACTTGTGAAAATTCCGTGAAATGAAAAATAAATCAAGAGGAGCTATATAAGCAAGAAAAAATGATTTGCAATTTTATTACAAATAAATCCTATTGTTGCTTTTGAAATAAATAATACATAAATATATCACACCAATCCTTAAAATACTAAATACGCAACGATAGGTGAGAGAGAGAGGGGGAGCGAAACGAAGCAATGACTGAAAGAAAGAAAAATAATGATTAATGAAAAGAAGTGAATCCCAATAACAAAACCATCATCATTTTCAATACACTTAGAAGATGTTAAATAAATATATCTTTTTTATTTAAAATAAAAAGATGAAACAATACATTTTATTTTGCAATTTCTAGATTTTATAATCTAAAAACAATCTGTTTAGCAAACAGATTTGGGAGGCATGGGGTGAATGCATTTGTTAAGTATTTGCAACAGTCTTTCTAGTTAAGCTCACTAATTGATCGAGAGGAAGGGTGGAAGAATATACCATTTGGTTACGGGGAGATAATGTGGATGAGCGTAATATGAAAACAAACGATCAGACAAGTAAAATTATAAAATCAATTGACATAATTTTTTTTCAATATCTAAATATCTAAATAATATACCGTTTTGCCCCAAAATAAAGTAAACCTTCTTTTAAGAATCTATGACACTACATTGCACCTTTTAAAAACTACTTATAAATATACACACATATATGTTCATATTAGTTTGGTTTGGTTTCTTTGTTTAATGGCATATCAACCCTTGTATGTTATTTAATGCCAAAGCCATTCTCCTAGAAGAACAGTAGTGGTACCATTTAACTCATAGCTGGGAGGATAAAGGGGTTCATACCTTTCACAAGGGTATTTGCCCAAAAGTGAACGTAATAGCGCGACTGGAGTTCGAACACGCTTACTACGATTCCGTAGTCCATCGCTTTAATATATTCATATTAGATACTTTCATCAGTATATTACGCAAATAATCACGTATCTTTTCGATTACTTTTTACGCATTTGTGATATTTTCTTTCATAGCTATTTAATACTGACGAAAGCTGAAAGGTTAACCTAACAGTGGTGTTTTAAACCTTTGGAAGTATTTTACTTAAGATTTCACACATTTCGGCAACATTTTTATTTTTCAGAATAGTTTGCAATGTCTTTTTTAAATCACCATCAGCTAACTAACGTTCTCCTTAATCTCAACCACAATCTTAAATGCCTTCTTTTCAATTGCAAAATCATAATCATGAATTTAGATTGAAGATATAATAGCCACATTGTGTTAGAAGAGCAATCCAAAATTCTTTATCTGACAGTGATTTTCCTTCGGCTAATTCTAAAGAAAAATAATTACAATTGATTTCTGTAACAAAATTATTTTCTAATACTTATATAGGAAATGTGTACACAAATTACCTGTAAAACTATTTACATAAGAAAATGCAAATAGTCTTATGCAACTCGAACTTATTGAAACATCTTTTTAATTCATAACCAAAAGATTATCTGAAAATATTTGCATTGTGTAATGTTTTCTCGTTTTAAAAAACTAATTTGAACTGATAGGTTCATTGGATTTAGTGCATATCAACCTTCGTAGGTTATTCAATGCCAAATCCTATTTAAATAGATATATATTAAATATATAATTTATAAATCAATAGTTTTTACGTTATATAATGAACAAGCCCATGTACATTTGTATGCACACAGTTAAATGGTTTCAAGTATTTCTATTTGACACATAATTTTATTTAATATTGACCATTTGTTAGCACACAGTTGAATTGTTTCAAGGATAGCAATGTAACACTCACAATACATCAATCATTTGTTTTCACACAGTAAAATGGTTAAATAATTCTACCTAACCTAAAGATGGGACCAAAACAGTTACTACCATTCAAGTGTGGTCCTCTGATTAATGGCAATGAAGGGGTACTCCATATTCCACAAAACTCCTGAACTGGAGTCACACCATCAAATAGTTTAGTCTCATATCAGTACATTCATCGGAGGGGTGTCTTGCCTCGCTATAGTCGGTGTATTTTACCGTCCTTGGCTGTAAAACAGATTGTTATAGGCAAGATGTTTGTAAAAATAAAATTAAATAAGAAATGTTGAATATTTGGTTTTTAATATTTTTTTATATTAGAAGCTAATCATTGTATGCCCAAAATTAACAGCACAAAAATTATTGTCACTTGTAAAAATTCTGGAGTTATAAATATTCCTAATATTTTTTCTCTAATCAGATTAAAACCAACATCTACGGAGGTTATTATCTACTCTTTAAACGCAGAACATTAAGATTTCCTGTACTTTCTTCTTGCAGATCGAAAAAATTCATTCCATATGTTTTCAATTACACTCAGGCCGGGACTGTTTGAAGCGTAAGGTAAAATATTCATATCTCAAAACTAATTCAGTTGTCTGTTTTGAATGATTATCATACATAATCTTGGTCATATTTAACAGAGATTTTCCAGTTGATATCCAATATTTAATTATAATCAATTTTTTAAGAAACTTTCTTTACCCTTTCGCAAGATCACTCACAAAGTATGATACTCTCTCCTCCACGAAAGAATTTACTCTAGCATTACTTAGCTTAAAAAAATAACTTTAAGAAAGGTTCGATCTGATCAGTCAGCAGGTCGTGTCAAGCCCTAGTACCTCTATGATTAAGTCTCTACAATATTCCACAAAATTCTCTTGTAGCGAACAAATATCCAATACTTTATCTTACAGGTGCTCGAAGGCGACGGTTAAGATTCAACCTTTATAGTACAACAGATACATATATATGACATTATATAATCCACATGACATAATGTACCACTTAACATGATATTAGTTTAAAACTGTTTATTGACTTTATGCTAATTTGATTATTCTTCAACAATAGAGCGTTCTATAGATGTTTTTTTAAAGGGTTCCAGATGTTTGTGATTCTTCAACGAAATAAAACTGCATATTTTTAATCTCCGTTTATGAATATACCTGAACAAAAAAAGTGGTTAACTATGCATGGGAAATTAATCAAATGGGGTAGGTTTTGAGTATTACAAATGGTTTGTGAGTGTTTTGAAAGAGGCAGTAGCAGTTTCGTCATCTGGTATGGAAAACGGAAGTACCGGTTCTGTAATTTCTGTTTTTCATTAAAAGAGTGGTAAGACTCTCTCGATCACTCTCTCTCTCTCTCACACACACACGCCAAACTGGAGTTTTTAGTTGAATATTATGGCATATCAACCATTGTAGATTATTTTCAGCCAAATTCTCTATAAATATAATATATGATTTGTAAATGCATAGTTTATAGATGATATTTTTCTGACAAGCCAGAACTCATTTGTTTGCAATATGTTTAACGCTTTTTACATATAGTTGGCAAGTAATCTTATTTTTAAATGAGTTTGAGCTAATTTGTTTTCATAAAAGTATCACTATTGTTTTAACACAGTTAAATGGTTTCAAGTATTGCAGTGTATTATTAACAATCTAATTAAGCATCAGTCATCTGTTTACACACTATTAAATGATCAAACTTCTATTTCTCTCAATTTAACGTAAGACATTAGCTTGCCCACAGTTTAAGTGGCCAAACAGTTCTATTTGACTCATAGATCAAGTGTCACCACACTGGAACAGAGTGAACCTGGGAGCAATAGCAATGAAGGAGTATTCCACATTTCCCAAGCTCCAGGACTGGAGCGTTGCTATCAGCTGGTTTAATCTCATATCTAGGACACACTTTAGGGGAGAGTGTTGCCCTTCTGCAGAGATACAGTCGGCGTATTCTACAGCCCCAGCCAACTGGGCAAAGCTGGAGTCTTGTGTCGAAGTAATAACTTACTTTCCCGAGCAACTGCGACAGTTTAGCTTCCGTAAAATTTAGACGCGTTATTTCTCTTAATTTTTTAGTCTTGGGTATGGTTTTTAAAAGAACTGAAAAATGCTACAAGTTTCTGAAGAGATCGTTGCATTCTTCAGTTACTGGGTTCTTTTGGCTGACTTACATAATTGCTTAATTCTTTCAGGAATCAGCTGTAAGTAGTCGAGGGCCGAAGGTGATATGATAATTCTAAAGTAGTCAAGTTGTCCTCCATTTAAAAAAAAAAGATCAAAATTATTTTTCTATACAGTTTATCGACCCTTCTTGCCATGAATGAATACATTTCTTGCGGAGAGGTAAAACCCCTTACGACCAAAAAAGAAAAGGAATGTCCTAATTATGACACTAAACGGCATCTGATAGTGAGACTCCAGTTCTGGAGCTTTGAGCAGTGTAAAGTACTCCTTCATGGCTATTATTCATAGATCCACTCCAACTCGAAGTGGTAGTACTTATTAGGTCCAGTCTATGACTCAAGTAAATCTGTTTTAAAAATATGTGTATTTGATAGGAATACTTAATGTCATATACCTGAAAGTTATTTGTAAAGTATTGAGACTTGAAGCTGTATTTGTTTACTAAGGATTATTATAAGTTAGTTGAAACCATATAACCATGAGCAAAAAAAGAATTAATATAAAATAAAAATTATTTTTTAAAACTATAAAATTGTATACAAATTATTAGTATTAGATAGGAACACTTGGAACTATATGATCGCGTGGAAATTAATTTTTATTAGATAGTAATACTTATGAGCATATACCTGCAAACGAAAATCTTGAACAACTATACAAAAATATGCAATTCACTGACTTCAAGGCATGAATTAACACCAAAAGTTTTTCTAAGTTAAATCAAACAATTCAAAATTATTCCATCGAGCCTTATATCTGATTAATATTAACCAAATACATATCTATAATAACATTTTTCTCATAGTTTCTCACAAACCTCTAACATAAAAAAAAGTTTTTTCTGCTTATTTTTTCACATGTATCAAGCCAACTTAATGTCCGTCAGAGTGATAATAGCGTTCTTGTAAAATCCATGATTTCGGTGATAATGGTCAAATATGAGCTACTGATACGTTTCAGGTTAGGGAGAGAGTTTGTTATTTATTATTAGGCCAGTGACAAAATTGGACAAAATGTTTGTCTATCGACTGATATCGTTCATAGGAACACACTTACATTCTGGAGGATGGGGGCAGATAAGCTTGTAACTTTTAGATACTGGAGTGGGGGCAACGGTCGATTAAGCTGAAGAATTTGAGTTCAGTTCGGAAAACGTACTCTGTGGGAAGTATTTGAGAATGAAGCTTGAAGAGCGACAGCTGCAATGCCCTGTGTCTTGAGGAAGCAAAATGGAAATAGTAGAAAATGTGTTCTAAGACGTAAAAAATTACCTTCTCTCTCTGAAAGTGTGAGTTTAAAATGGAAGCTTCGTACGTTCGTACGGTAGATGGAGAGAGAATAAGACTAGAAAGTAACTTTGAATGTGATGCCAGGAGAAAATATTTTGAAATTTAGTTATGTGATATGCACAGAGAAATTGAGAAAGAAAACAAATAATTAAATAAAGAAAGTTGAGAGAGAGACAGAAAGAAGAAACAGAACAACAAAATTTTATGATTTCTGAGTATTAACCAGTGGAAACAGTGGACTTAGTCGGAGAAAAACTAATGTTTCACTTTCCAAAGTATCATTAGCATTGAAATTTCACTACTAAATCAAGAGCTTTTTTCAAACTACATATGTATTAACTTCAGGGGGCAATTAATATATGATCCTGGTCATATTTATCTTCGTGCAAGATGCAATAATTAAAGAGAGACATATTTTGAGGATCTTTGTATGACTTGAGCATCTTTCTGTTCCACTAAAAGAGGAAGATTTGAGAGGTTTGAAATCTTCGTGAAACTGGTCTGTACTTGCCTATATTTAAATGTATGATCCATATCCTAGATAAATAAACTTTGTGGTGCATACTAGATGTATTTTTAAAATTCTACATACAAAATATTCTGCATCACAATTTATTATATGATTAGAGATAACAATTTTTCTGCATTTGCAAGCTCTTCTCTTAACGTGTGCATTCACACAACTCTTCTGTTACGAAGAGGATATGACAGTAAGTCAATTTTTGATCGAATACTGCCAGTTTGAATTCAAACTTTTCATTCTCTTGGATTGGTTGTCTAATAAAGTGTAAAGAGCCCAATGTCTTATTTTTATCTTTGGAGAGAGGAAAATATGGATTCATGCCTTTTCGCGCAGTATCAGCGCAGTGTGAAACGAAATCAGCATCGCTTAGCATTAAAGCTCTGATCGCAGATTCCATTTTCTATTACGATAACCGTTACGCAACTGTGCCGCTTCTATCCTATGATTTTTTTTAAAACTGAAATTTCGTAAAGGAGATTAATTTTCATTAATTCATAGAGAAATTTCTAAGATATATTAAGAAAGAGATCTTAATAAGTAAAGACAGAACATTACAATTACTGTTGCAACTACTACTGCTACTACTCCAACTTCTAATGCTACAACTAATAATAATATGCATTTCCGTTTTTTCTTTCTTCACCATATCACTTCAGTTTCGTTTTTCCCTCCCCTGGCGCCCAGATGGAGAAAAAAATTATAATCATATGTATGACAAACAGACAATCCATGGTGGGTCGCTCGTAAAACCGGGCACCCACCTCACTTCTAATCTTGACTCCATATTGGGAACACCGATAGGAAGCTGTCAGCGCGGGGACTCTGCAGTTGGCTTGCCATCGGCTAAAGCCATACATTATTGCCAGAGCTTGACAATATGGTGCAGTTTACAGACCTACCTCCCAAGATGGAGTTTTAAACTCGAATATTCACTCCCCGACCAATGCGCAGAGACACGAAAGTTGAGTTTACGTATCAGCAGGGGTTCTGAGCAAGAACCCTTCAAAATTCGAATTAAGGACTTCGGGCGGTGTCGTGTTGGGTGGAGCATGATTTCGGTACCAAAATAACGAGAATTTCAATTCAGTGTGTGTCTTGAGAGCTTTGTTTCATTAACAACACTTTCCGTTCGTCTCTGATCCAGGAAGAATATTGGGAGGTGGGGATCGGCTGCGTCATGATATACATTCGCCACTGCTTCTCTCTCTTATATATATATATATATATATATATATAAGTGAAAGAAATAGGAAGAAAGAAAGGGAGGAAAAGAAGGAAGGATATGTAAATTCACTTGCTTTAAATACAAATGTGAATATTATCAGCCCTGCGAAAAGACGTAGACCACGCCTTTCACTTTCGACCTGCTAGGAACAAATACTGTCTTTGTAAAAAAAAAAAAAAAAAAAAAGTTATTTAATACTTTTAGCCTTACTCGTTCCAAGGAAAGAAAAATGAGTCATCAAGTGAAAATCAAACTTACCAACAAAGGTCTCTTAGCCTTACTCACGAGGTACCCCAAATAAGAAAAAGTAATCTCAGAGGAAAAAAAAAGAGACTAAATCCTTTATGTACTAAGATATTGTTTTCAACACACGGTCAATATTACAAGAAAAACTTTTTATAAAGAAAGAAAAATACACTAATAGAAAAACTAGTAAGAATTCTTTGAAAATTATTCGAACTAGTTGCTGTTATTTTCATGGATTGGAGTAACCTGTTTACTTTACTTTAGGGTAAACAGCAGCATTTAGCTCAATGGTTAGAGCACAAGACCATAGATATAGCGGCCGCATATTGTTTTCTAGAACGTGGATTTTCATGATTTTATCATGTATCTCTTCGAATATAATTCTGATTTCTGAATTAGAAACTGCTTTATTTAATACCTCGAATTTAACCCGCATTACTTTTTTACCCAATTTCTCCGCCACGAGCTGGATTCAAAACAAGGTCATTTATAAGCTATGTACAACTGGAGTGATCAGAGTTTTTTTTTTCTACACCAGTTGCAACATGAAGACTAAAGAATCCAGTCTGTCCAACATTTTATCCATTGTTGGCGTTACACACTTTTCGCATGAGTATTAGCGCTATGTTAAATGCAAACAGTCGCAACCACTATTTGAACTCCGGTCGCCAGGCCCATTTCCTACGAGGATCAAAATAACGCCACAAGGTTCTTGTGCTTATCGCCTTCTTTTACAAGCGACACTGTTATATTTCTTCGGTCTTCAAGTATCTTTACTTTTGAAAGAAAAGTAATTCCTTTTAATTTTATGCTGATCAATATAAGATTTTCTTGGCAATAGCCGTTGATTTTTTTCGTCGACAGAAGAAAAAAACCCTTTGAAAATTATTAAAGTAAACTTTGACATTAATACACTTGTTTAGTGGAATGATTTTTGTCAAAATATAGCTTATTGAAAGTATTCAATAGCATGACTTTAAAAAAAAAGAGAGCATTGTTTGATTTTTAAAAAAGCAAAAGAAAATTTCTATCAGCGGGCAACAAAGAACAGGCAAAATGGACGACACCAATGAATACCTAGTTCTCTTGTGAAAAGGCAAAATCAGAACATCGTGAAAGAGGAGGGTATGATAAACAGAGCGTCTCTTGTATCACGCTATCAAAAAAGTGTTCGCGCCACGCCTATTTGACTTTAATATCGTGTAATCTTTACTATATCTAGCTGTATGATCATTATCTTGCTATATTGGAATTTTTAATAAAATATCTTGACATGTCTGAAGTGTCTAGCTATCATTACAGCGCGTTTTCTCTTGTTATCTGTATCATAGCGTGTATGCTTTCGCGATTTTTATTCGCGTTATTTACATGTTTAAGGTATATACGGAAGTTTGAATGCAACATACATGATAATAACTAGCAAAGTAATTTACATGCTAGAGAATCGCTGTCATAATATCAAAAGCAAGAAGAAAAGTAGAATAGAATATCTAGACAAAAACAACACTAATATCAAAAACATAATTTAGCAGCACGAAAACAATAATATCGCAAAGAGAATCCCGGTTGTAACATTAACTACAATAAATAAAAATATATAACACGTACGCACCTTATATATATATATATATATATATATATATATATATATATATATCCAGTAATATTTATATGTAGTTGTTCAAAAGTAAGTACGTTCCTTATGTTTATATATTTATGCAATTTTTATTTTTATTGCTTTATGTCTTTTAAAATATTATTTCCTATGCATATCCATTTTGAATTATAATAAAAATAATAATACTTGCTCTCACCTAAATTCCAGTGCGAAAACATCAGCTTATGTTGATGTGAAAAACTATAAAAAGAGTAAAATAATTATAATAACCCAGGAATATTTGGTTTATAAGAAAATTAATTTTTTTATAAGACTTGTTTGGTTTCAGTTATTTATAGCTGATAATCTTGACATAACCATTTCTCTAAACAGTATCTTGTAATTTTCTTTTCATTTTTTTTTTTTTTACCTGAACAAACTTGTCCCACGTCGTTGGTAACTCGAAATTAGGATATTTTTCATCAATACTTATATTGATATTTTCGGTAGGATTTCTTACATATTTGTGTTTGTGAGCGTGTATTAGACCAATATGATATTATTACCATCTGTCGCCTTTATCATTCTTTATATATATATATATATATATATATATATATATGTGTGTGTGTGTGTGTGTGTGTGTGTGTGTGTGCGTGTGTTCGTTCTTGGTGTAATGGTTATCGTCGATTTAAATGGACGCAGTCAACCGAGTTCAAATCCAGGAGACTGTTTGCATTCATTTTGCATGGCGCTGATAGTCTTGGGAAAGGTATACATCAAACTATTCTCGATCCAGCTAGGAGTAAATAATAGAGAAGACTGGGCTCTTTAACTCTGTCATGACAACTTATCTAGAAAAAAAAATCTGAATCCAAATCTCTTAATCACCTCTTAAATAACTGACCTTGAGTTGTATCTTGCTCATGTACAGGAGCTAGTAATATGTTTGACATAAGAAGCACAAAAAAGAAATTATTTGTGTGTGTGAAAAGAGTGGCCGATGTTTTATTAGAAAGCAGATGTAAACCCTATAAAAATGTGAATTATGAAAATCATGACCATATTACTTAACTTTTATGTGGTAATTTACTAAGGTTTTTGCTATGATGTGACCCAAGGCTATATGAAAGGGGCACCCAGTAGGACTTGAGCTTACGCAAGTAGGTGTGCTAGTTGGTTGGTTGTTTGGGTTTTATGGCATATCAACCTTTGTATGTTATTTAAGGCCAAATCAATTTTGATTCAAACAATTCATTTTAGCATGAGAACATTTTAATTGTCTAAAAATATCTATTTAAAGCTATTCAGTTTAGCCAAATTAGAGTTTCAATGACAATTTTTTTTTTCTATTTCAAACAATTCTGTTTAGCATAAGTACGCAATTTAGTTATATTTGACCCATAGATAGGACCCTATCAGGTGCTATCACTACAGGCCAAAGTAGACCTGGGAGCGATGGCAATGAAGAGGTACTCTGCATTTCGCAAAGCTCCAGCATTACTGGAACCTCACCATCAGATTGTTTAGTGTCATATCCAGCACATTAGTTAGGGGAGTTTTACCCCTCTGCAGAGAAGAAGTCAGTGTATTCTTCAGTCTTAGCCGACTGGGTAAAAACGTTTTACTATTCGAACTTGCAAACCATTATACCACCAGAGACGCCCCTTATTTTTTATGTGTCTTACAACATCTTCAGATGGTATTATGATAAAAGCACTCGAGATGTTTTCTATATAGAGCGAGTTGTAGTCACGTGATAACAATATTGGGCATTTATACGAAAGAATAACATAATGAATTGTTAGTACACGTGACATTCAAACGAGAAACAATATTTTCCTCTCTTGCTGTCCAAAATGGGGGAGATTACATTATGGGATTAATAGATTCAGATGGTAAATGACATAGGAAAAAGTGATTGATATGTCTACGTGTAGATACTAATTCGATACTTTTGTTCAGTAAGTATTTTGAAGCATGTTCAAGGATGCATCATTTTCTTCCAGACACAAGACAGACTAACAAAAAAAAAAAAAAAAAAAAAAGAGAGAGAAAACTAATTGATTCTATGTATTTTCGAAAACATGTTTCCAATGTACAGGGTGTGACCAAAATATATTGTGACTAACGTTTTGTTTTCCAAGACACAAATGAACTGTCAGTGAAGCAATATTTTTCTTTAAAATTATCCGCTTCCCATCAAGACTAATTCTAGTGAATTTGCATTGGTCAAAGCATTTGACCCTCCCCATTTGATATGATGAAGTTTGTTCTTTTTTATTTGTTTTTTGATTTCTTTTTTTTAGCATTATCAACGTTCTCATATGTTAGCATTGATATCAATTTTCATTTTGGCAAGCAAGAGAATATTGCACTGGAACAATGCTGTGTTTCTACAAAAATATATTTGGATCAGAAATTATTTAAAACTGGCTCTGGCTCGTCTAACATTATCCTATAATTTCTACAGTGAGAAAAGTCTCATTTTTACAGGAAAGTATCAATGGCCCACTAGCTGAACTGCGCCATCGAATTTAGCGAGTGTGAATTACAGTCATTCTGGTACCACAAAGGTTAATAGGCCATTTAACATTTTTACGATTTAATATTCAAAACTTTCAAGTACAAAATTGAATGATAGTAAAACAGGTTATAGTGTGGAAGCGGGGTTTAGAGGATATCAATCTTTTTAGACTATTTAACGCCAAAGGGCCACCTCCTCGCTTTTTGCGGGGAACCCCGGAGCCTGTTCTGGACTTCGGTCCGGAGTGTGGCTCTGCAAAAGGAACAATGGCAGACTTGGGGCCTTTAATTAGGCACCTAGTTTCGACTAGGCTACCCTCGGGTGGGCGAGCTGCACTTTTGTCTCCTTTGTCACTCATGTACGGCACTAGACCAAGCGTCTAGTTTAAGCTGTAAACTGGCATACGTGCCCGGACCCACATTTGGGTTCGTGAAACTGCTTGCCTCATCAGGCTCACATTGCACTAAGTGAGCCAATCAGCAGCACTGACCAGCAGGGTTCGAGTCTCGGCTCGTTCCCGACCTCCCCTCCTCTTTATCCTCACTTTAATCGGCCTTCGGGCTTTTGACCTTGTGTCAAGTCGTGTCTGGTTGGAGGCAGCGACAAATAAAAGACTATTTAACGCCAAATAAATGCATTAAATGTTTATGAATTGTAAACGAAAAGTTTGTCGGTAGGATTTTAAAGAAGATTCAGCTGATGGTCTCAAGCATTGCTGTTTAACACTAATGAGTCTATATAATATTAATCAATTATTTGAACAAAATTAATTTTTTTCAAGTATTGCAATGTAACACTCTAAATTAAATTTAACATCAGTAGTTTGTTCTGGTTATACATAAATTATTTCCAAGTCAATAGTTTGTGGGTAATTTTCTTAAAATCATTACTATTTTGTTTGCACATAGTTAAATAGTTTCGAGTATTGTTATCTAACACTAAAAATTGTATATAATATTAATGATTTGTTTGTACTCAGTTGAGTGGTTTCAAGTATTGCTATTAACACTTATAATTCTACTCAACGTTATTCTTTCATTTGCACAAAGTTAAAAGATTCCTAGTATTGCCATGTAAAATGAATAATTCAGTTTTTACACACAGATAAATGACTCCAAATATTGCTATGTAACACTGACAAATCAATTTAACATCAATCATTTGTGTACACGCAGTTAAATGGTCAAATAGTTGAGTTTTACACAAAGATAGGACCCTCCCAGATATTACCACTCCGGGTCAGAGTAAACCTGGGACTAAAGGCAAGGAAGGAGTACTCCACATTCCCTAAAGTGTCAGGGCTTGAGCCTCACCATCAGATGGGTTATATTTTAACACGGACACTTGTTTGGGGTAGTTCTTACCCCACTGCAGAGATGCAGTTTGTGCATTTTACAGAACCAGCCGACTGGGCTCCAGATACAGTTTAGTGTCCTATCCAGGACATTTGATGGGAAGGTTGCACGTCTTACCCTTCTACAGAGATGCAGTTGGCTTATTACAGGATCAAACCTGTCGGCTCAGAGTTTCACATTATCGATTATCAAGTGAGCTAGCATTCGATGCGCTTGACTTTTGATTCAGCAAAAGGTGTACAATAATTGAATCCTGCGACTATTATGTATTTGACACATGTATCAATTAGGCACCAAATTAAATAGTAAATATTTACTTTTATGTATTAAGCAACTAATTCCGATCGTTTACCCGACAAATTAAATGAATATGAAAAACTTTTTTTAATTTAAAAAAAAATTATCCAAGTCTATGGTTTGTTCTTAGTGGTCGGGAAATAGAAGAAATAATTTTTATTCGTAGCTCGCCAGTACACATCCACCTGCATCATTATACGACAAACTTTGCACAGAACGCACACATTTGTTGATCACGCATATCAATTTTAATCTTTATATCTGATCCTTAGAACTTCTGGAAAAAAATTCTATCTTTAAGATTCAATTTTTCGTGCCTTCTTTGCCAAATTAACTTTTTTGGTAAAGCAATAGGAACGACGAATATCCTGATGTTATATGATAAAAAATATTTCTAATGGAGATGGCCGATAGATTCCAAGACACGGGAGATATATAAGGGTAGGAATAGTAGCCTGTTTTGATCAGGAGCCCCCGTCTTCTTAGCTGTGTACACTTACGTTTTTTTTTCTTATTATATAGATTTTTAAATTGACAAACTGACAATATTTATGAGTAATAATACTATATATTTATACTCTCTCTCTCATATAGATATACATATATATATATACACTCATACATACATACAAACACATTTGAATATGTCTACTTGTTTTCTATCATACATTCATAATCTATACAGAGAAGTACTCATTGTTTATGTATATATGCGAACACACACAGCGTTCCGTTCATATTTCAGTATACACATACACAAGAACACTTTTTATTCAGTAGTGATTAATTCGGAACATATTTCTCGGGATCATTTTCTTTCTTCCAACTGAAAAGAGACACATTTTTATGTCTATTTATCTTATACTCTAAACCTCATGTATAAGGATATATATATATATATATATATATATATAAGTAAAGTTGGCGACCATAGTCGAGGGTGACCCGAAGGCTCCCTTTTCGATAGCTACTACACCAAGGTGTACGGGAGGGCGCTACTCCTTCCGTCGATTGCTTCACTTTACCCTTGATCAATACCTTATAATGCTGAGTGTTAAGCAAGGACCATTTTTTGAGTCTTTGGTATGACTCGACCTGGGATTGAACCCAGGTCTCCCGGGCCATTGGCGAACACTCTAACCGCTAGGCCAATGTCCGGTATATATATATATATATATATATATATATATATATATATATATATATATAACGCATAATGTGTATGTGAGTTTGAGATCAGTTCGAAATTGTGTCTTTAAGGTTGTACTCAAAACATTAATTAACAATATATCTTTCAGGGCGATAAGCGGTTTGCTCCCATCTTAATCAGTGGGGTGGTGAGTTGTTATTTAAATCAATATGCAATTTCAAGATGCCCATGGTCGTTTTCTCCCGTACATAAGTAATGAGAAAAGCCACACAAAGATGAGGCCAGCCTCCGAGAATGTATCTTATCGGAGATTTATGACAAATTTATGATCTGCCTAAACGCGTTTATTTTTCTCGGTTCATCATGATATTTTCTGTGATTAAGAGAGAGAGAAAGAGAGGTTAGAAAAAAGATGAGATGAGAGAAGGAATAGAAAAACATCTACAGTTTATGCCTGAGTAAAAGAAGAGGCTGAGAAAAAGGATATGGTGTGAACATAGAGAAACAGAAAAAAGTACTGAATTATATAGATAAATAGAGTAAGAATGAAAGATTGATAAAAAAAAAAATAAGTGCATGAATGATGATAAGAATGATAAAATTAAAAGTAAAAAAAAAAAAAAAAAGAAAACATATGTACCAAATAATTGGAAAAAGGAAAATGAATAGAATGGTAAAAAAATAAAAAATAAGAGCATACGAAAAGAATGAAAAAAGGACAAGAGGTATAAATAAAACAATGCAAAACGAAATAAATAAAATTAAAGATGGAAAATAAAAATCAAGAAATAACATAGAATGAAAGGATATGCATAAAAATAGAAGGAAAGAAGTGCTTTAAAAAAATAAATCAAACCTAACAGGCTAAAAGAAAGAAAAAGAGGACAGAAATAGATAGAAAACAAGTGAGAAAAAAGAGAAAATAGTATGTGTGAGAGAGAAGGAAGGAAAGGGAGAAAGAACAATAAAATAGGAATAAACAGAAGCAAAAAGAAGGAAAATATTCAGATAGAGTGAGTGACAGAAAGAAAGTACGTCAAAGAATTACACAGCAAAGAAAGAAAGAGATACACAGCAACACTGTGTGTGTGAAAAATTGAGGAACAATGAGTTATAAAAAAAGGAGGAGCAGAAAGAAAGAAAAAAGAAAAGAGGAAAGATAGAATAAACAGGAAGTGGAAGGAGAGAGAAGCAATGCTCAACAACAATGGAAAGAAAAAAGAAAGAAAAAAGAGTCACCAAAAATATTCCAGCAAAAAGATAAAATGAAAGAAGGGATGGAAAAAAAATAACAAAAAAATAAGGAGCATAAAGAAAGAAAGAACACAAATAGACCGAAACAAAGAATGTGCTCCCTCTTTCTCTCTATATATATATCTTGAGAGAGAAAGAGAAAGAAAGATAAGAATATTGAAAGAAAGAACGGAATTATGAAGAAACAATAAGCTTGTGAAAATAATAGAAAAGAATAAGGACGAGAAAAGAAGTAAACAATGAAGAAAAAAATGGTCCTAACATCGGAGTAATAAGACCCGTAAAACTTAATAGAGTCATCAACGATAAGAATGAAAGAACAAAACACGTCTATGAAACTATAGAATGATAAATTTAACTGTTTCGAACTCAACAAAAAAAAAGTCAAGGATACAAGTTATAAATTGTTACATTTATAAATACCAAACGAACACCTAGTGCAGCTAAGTTGATAAAGGCTAAATATACAATGGAATGAAAGATGTTAAGAGGAATGATCGCCCATTTCTTTTTCCAGTTATTTTTTTATTTAATTTGCAAACTTTAGACTTGTCTCACACAAAGCGATATCTTGTGACGATCGAACTCACGGGAAGAGTTTTATTGAATATGAAATACACGCACACACAAATTATATATATATATATATAACACATACTCTGAACAACAATATATTTCTCGCTGAAGTGGAATGCCGAGATTTTTATTGCCAATTCAACCTCCACATAAGACTAAACTCTGCGTGTCACCATAAGAAAAACGGAAATATATCAAGAGGCTCCAAAATCAGGCAGAATCTGTATGTGCACGGATCTCGTACTCCCACACAGTCACATGGTATTGTTTGGGACGGCTGGGGTAGTCTGAGTTAGTGGTAATGTGTTAGCCACGAAACCGTACCTGACTTTCTGATCGTCCTCTGATGATGGCTTCGTTGGTGGCACTACTGGTGCTTTTATGATAGTTGTTGAATAGAAGTTAGGATACCATAAACACAAAAATCAACGCTTCATATCAGACTTGGTCTGGTGATCGTATAGTCAAGAAACAGTCACCAGTCACGATCGTATAGTCAAGAAACAGTCACCAAAAGTCATTACATCTACATATGAATATTGAACTCTCTCTATTTTTAAATACAGCAGTCTGTATTATATATATGTATGTGGGATTTTTTGTTATCTATGAATATTTTAAAACTATGGCGTGGTCGTACCCACATACACCCACGCACATTATATATATATATATATATATATATATATATATATATATATATATATATATATACATACACAGATAGATAGATAGATAGATAGATAGAGGTACACAATTCTTTGAGGGTATATGTTGCGTATTACCTACAGAGATCAATCTTTGAATTCAGCCAAAATTATGATATTCAACCCAGGTTTTTCATCTCAACTGATTAGCGCCATATTATATTTCCCCTCGGCATTTAACTTCAATGTGAATAAATTTAAAGTAGACAAATATCTATTAATTCAATTATATCTATCAACCACTTAGTAACTACTTTATCATAATAGAAAACAGTTCACAAATAAACATAGATTGTCTTTTCCATATTTGAAGCATACACGCACAGGAGTTGCCTTCTTTAGTAACAAACAAATCAGACCGAGATTTGTGGCGCGTAAGCGATTGACTACAATTTAAGATAACCAATGAAATGATAGGAAGACTTCTCTTATTGTTGAAACCGGAAGCTAGGTGGGAGGTCATATTACGTGAGACAGGAGACTAATGTAATATTTAATGCAACACCGAGAACTGGAGTCTCGTGGTGTTTTTTCGTGTTCTCGCTGTAGGATCGGAAGCTTCAAACGGAAGTCAGGGCCAGAATTGCGATCAGCTTCCCGCTATTTCCGTTCACGTGACCGACGATGCCACAGCAGGTATCCCATTTCGAACCGAGCGTTGGTTCGCCTCTCTTACAAAATTAACCACTCGTGGATCATTGCCTTAAATTCTTCACACCCACTCATGCACTCTCTCTCCTCCTGACACTTTCCATCATCCTTTCGTCCATCTTTCTATACATTTAATCTGATAATCTGTCGTAAATAAGTCGATAAAGATCCGAAGAAATAAGTTAGAGCAGAAAGCTATGTTTGTTCTTTAACTTTATTTGGATTGGCAGATTTTCTAACCATGCATCTTTCAAAATCTTAGGTGTAATTCGTTACGGATGTGATTGCAATATTTTCTTTTTCCAACAAAAAATACAAAATGAAGCACTGCAAACTAAATTACTTCACATCCTATTTGTTGCTTTACAAAGCAATAAGTAATCTTGAAACATAAACGGAAATAACTCGGCGGTGTATATAAGTTTATTTGCAGATTCCATTGATTTCCGTAAATATCTTTCAGTAACATTCTCTATTTTATATATAATGGTTTCACATTAAAAAACTGAAATCTTTAACTTTGGCAAATAGTTCAAACTATAAATAAAATCCACTTTTAAAGACATTTTGTGTTTGTGCGTATTATATATATATATATATATATATATATATATATGGGTTTGGGTTTCTTTGTTTAATGGCATATCAACTCTTTGTACGTTATTTTATGCCAAAGCCATTTTTATAGAAGAACAGTAGTGGTACTATTTAACCCATAGTTAGGAAGATAAGGGGGTTCATACCTTTCCCAAGGGTATTTGCCCAAAAGTGAACGTAATAGCGCGACTGGAGTACGAACTCGCGTACTACGATTCCGCAGTCCATCGCTTTAACCGTTACACCATTTTTTGGTATTTTCATATATGATTTTTGTATTGCTTATTAGGATCTTTCTCAAATCGATTTTGAGTTTGTCAGTGTCTTTTTCATGCTTTGTCATTAGATGCTGTTTTATGTCACTGATGTCTGAGAGGTAGTACAGAAGGCGACGAGAGAGTGTGGTTGTTGTAGGACCAACGTAGATTTTAGCTGTTATGTTATTTTGGCAGAGACACTCTCAAAATGGATATGTAAAATATTTTTTATAAAACAGTCCAAATAAATATGAATAAAACTCACAGCAACAAACAACCTAACACAACCTTCAAAGGTAACCAGAGAAACGGTTGAAAGCGCTTGGGCCATTATGGGGTACTTTCTTTACCCTATTGACCCAGACATAAGAAAAATAACAAGACTCGAACGTGTTCATGTGAAGATTTTGAAAAAGAAACAATCCGTGGTCTTTAACCGAACATGTTTAGATAATGGATTGTTGCGTAAGAATACTTTCTCTCTCTCTCTCTCTCTCTATATATATATATATATATAAAAGAAAGAAAGAGAGAGAATTTTACGGAGGTCAATGATATAAGCTGGCATAGCGATGATACCGAGTCAATGATATTGGTGACGTTCAGTCTTCCGCTTATGCCAACATAGAATCAAGTTTTGGTCAACAGACGCTGTTGACTAATATGCATAAACACGCACGATCATCGATAATATGTTCACTCAATTTATAAATTGAGCAAATTATATTAAGTATATTTATCAAAGATTACAATAGTAAAAAAAAAAACAAATCGTTGAAAAACACCTTTAATAAATAAACAAGAGCTCAATACCTGCAAGCAGAGCAGAATAAAATCTAAAATGAAAGGATGTTTACTAATCCCTGTGGCAGTCTTATTGCTGAGAGTTTCATGAATCTAAAAAATGTATTGTTCGGATGAGATTATATATACTCATTTGCATATATAATTTGGTATCTTTATTCAATGAATATCATTCTTTGTGGGTTATGTTTGCCAGTGGCCTGGGAGACCCGAGTTCAATACAGGTCGAATCATACCAAAGACTCAAAAATGGTACTTGATACTTCCTTGCTTAACACAGCATTATAAGATACAGATCAAGGGTAAAGTGGAGAAATCTAGGGAAAGAAGTAGCGCCTTCCCTTACACCTTGGTGTAGTTGCTATCGAAAAGGGAGCCCTCGGGTCACCCTCAACTACGGTTACCAACTTTACTTTTTCTTTTAATGCCAAAGCTATCAACATAGAACAGTAATGGATCAATATAACCCATTGCTGATAGGATAAGAGGGTTCATGCCTTTCCCAAGGTTATTAGTAAAAATGAAAAGGTAAACGTAATACTACGGATGGAATTTTACACACATACACATGTTTTGTGCGGTAGGTATTTTACCGTAACCATAGGAATATCTATAATAGGACGATATTTTAAAATAATTATTTAGGAGATAAAGCTATCAAACGATGATTTTCTGGGGCGTGTTTGAGATGAAAGTAACTTATTTTAGCAAAGAGATTATCGAGATAAAAATACAACTATAAAATGCTTGTTAAATTCCTTGTATCCTTGATAAATAGAAGCACTGGCATCACAAATGATCAGTGTTATTAATTCTCTTGTCTTCACAGAAGCTTTCAACGGAATTGTATCTCTGATTTGTCTTTATCTGGCCTCATCGTACTTCAGATTATTTGATATTCTATTACTTCCTAGGTTTTATGGACTCTTTTTTTAAAATGACCTTTACGTTATTTGCCTTTTAATGTTGACTGTCTCTCTATCTCTACACACACAACATATATATAACTTTCAACACGAATTGCATGATTTTGATTGCTATATAGATGTATATTTTCTTTTTTTTCAGTGTTTTTTTCGTCTCATAAATAAGTAAATTATTGTTTCTTGCAATAAGTTTCTTTTTTTTGTTCTTCTACTATTCACTTAAACGCAGACAAAGGCGGTTTTTAAATTCGATATCAATCTTTTACCATTCATTAAAAACTGATATCATAATTATACAAGAAAAAATACACAACAAAAAACAACCAAACAAGCATTTGAAAAAAATTGAATGAACGAGGAAAATAAAAGGAATAATCTTTATATGATTTCCTCCGTCGGTGTTATTTACTTTCCAGATTCATAGTACAAGATTCATTTTTTCCTCTATTTAGCATATGTTGTCTCTTATAGATGTCTCATATTTATATATCACAGTCGAGTTTTAAAAATCACAATATTTCATTATTTTGATTGCGGTAGAGTTGTATATTTTTGTTCCTTTTTTTCTGAGTGTTTTTTTTTTCATGAATAAATTGGTAAATTATCTTTGATTCTAAGCAAATACGGTGGGTGGGGGGTCCACATAGAGTGGTGGTTGATAGACTGGACTACAACATCATTGGAAGCAAGTTCGAACTCCAGTCGGGCTATAAAATTCAATTTAGGTCTAATTTCCTCAGGAAAGGTATGAACTTCCTTATCACACCAGTTACTGGTAAAATAGTACCAACTTTACATTAAATAACCCATCAAGGTCTATATGCCATAAAAACAAGAAAATTAAACGAAGCTATAAGGTTTTAACAAATTAGAACACTTTAATATAAATAGATCTACATTTTGTATTATACTCTTGGGTCAAATATTTAACATATATAAATATATATATTATTGGAGGGAATGTTGACGCAGACAACTTACAATTAATTTAAAAACTGGATGGTTTTGCGATAACAAAAATCTCGCTATCAGATGTTATATATATATATATATATATATATATATATATATATGTGTGTGTGTGTGTGTGTGTATCTGTATTTTTATAAAAATGCATTGATGATACTCTCGTCTGTTTTCTCCCGTTATGAGTCATATTTATTTTCTTAAACGTTTCAAAAATAAGATATCAAGGAACTATCTGCCACAAAGAGACAAGTAATAATTTTAAAAATTATCATGGATTATAAACATATCACATTTATAGTAGGTTATAGCGAGATCGAGATTAAATTGTTAATCATATTATAAACGAATAGAGTAAGACAAGGCACGACTGAGCGGGTAAGGAGATCCACTGGGTATTGGAGAGGAAACTAAGTTTCGATCTTGCTGACAAATTGTTTGATCTAAATCAAGAATCATTTCTAAAGAAATGAAACGAATAAATTCTCCAGGACTTTAAGATACAAAAGGATCAATCAGTCTTGCCCTGAAAGAAGGTTTAGAGTTAATAAAAAACAAAAAAGAACCTTCCCACAATTCGATTTCAGTAGATCACATAATGCAAATAAAAGAAAGCAAAAAGATAGGCAAACAGGTCGATATTGTCATAGAGCTGAAAAAGAAATGACGCATGAAGGTGACAGTGATACCAATTGTAATTGGTGCCCTTGGAAAACTCCACAAACGAGATTGGATAAGCAGGAAATAGGAG
>CAUZXS010006229.1:235063-265063 GCA_963585895.1 Sepioteuthis lessoniana | reverse complement strand
AGTTTGTATAGCATTGGTACAGAGTCAATGGTTAGCAACTGACTACCATCATGACGTGTGGCTTATGTCTACGCTATCTTAACTCTTTTGTGTGGGCGAAAGTATTTACGCGCCTACACAATTTTAAAAGACAATGCTTGGACTGCAGTTTTTTTCAAATTCTGCAGTGTATAGCTAAAATAAACGAGTATTTTTCATACATTTACAAATAATTATTTCAACAACATCGCCATATAACATAGCTATAAGAAATAAATCTTTAAATAACCTCGTTAGAGTTGCTTAGAAATTGTCATCTATTTACGAAAGAGTAATCTTTTTCTATGGGCATTTTTTTTTATCTCCATTAAGAAAAGAGTGTAATCAAAAAGTGCTTTTCAACTGTTTATTTACAACCCTCCTAACGATTTTCATACACAATTTATTCCCGTATTCCGTTTATCCTATTACTCACTCATTCATTCATTCTCAGTTCATCATTCATAAACAGGGCAATTCGAAAGTACTCCAAGAGGCAATGAATTTGCCATTTGCGAAAACCGCTCTCCCATAATTCCACGTTGAAAGATACGTACTGACACAATTCTTCAGCGACCAAGGCGTCGTAAAGCCGTAGCTTTTACGACAGTCGACCAAAGTTAAGCGCAGCCGAAATGGTCCAAAAATTGTTCGTACATTGTAACTTAACGTTGTTCTATCGACAGAGAAACGCAAAGAGGGGAAAATATAAAGAATAATGACATGTGGGTGAGAGAAAGGGGATGAAAGAAAAGGAGGAATATTTTTAAAGGGTTATAATAGTGTCCGGTAAAAGTTTAGTACGCATATATGGCAGTTTTTAGCTTGCCGGAATGAGTAATATACGGCAAGAGGCGTTGCGAATATAAAAAATATAAAATACTATACAAAACCAACTGTGTAAAAACTGGAATATTCGGCAGTTTATCATAAAATCTGTGTTTTACGAGTTTGGGCGTTTAAAAGAGGTTTATCCGACGGCAACTTGCATATACATAAGTCCAAAAAAGACTGTACATGTGTGGATAACTCTCGAATACTTACATACAAACTTCTATGTACTGGTGATGTATGTTTATTGTTTATTGCTTGTAAGGTCAAAAATTAAGAGCTGTAATCTCATAACAGTTATTTGCGATTACGTAGAAAATATAATATTAGCCCAAGGTGTTTTTACGAATATGTAAATACAAACGCCTATTGATAATTATCGCCCTGTCGGTGAGACTGTGAATACGCTGACTGTATCCCCTAAAGAAGTCTAAGACCCCTACAGAAAGTGGGGTCATTTGTACATTAGACTACATTTGATGTGAGGCCCCAGCTCTGAAGATCTTGGGAGTCTATAGTTCTCCATCACTGTCATTACTACCCTGGTGGTAGTACATGTTTGTATCCCATATACGAGTCAAATAGATATGTATAAAAATAATTTGTATTTGAAAAGAATACGACATATAATACCACTTTAAATTATTTGTATTAAGAATAGTTACTTGAAGCTATTATTGTTTACAAAGGATTATAATTTTTAGTTACTTAATACCATATAATTGTGCATTAAGAATAGTCACTTGAAGCTATAATCGTTTTTGTTGTATCGTTGTAAGGAAGAGATACACAGTGAAAGAAAGAGCTAATTATTCATTAACTGAAGTTGTACAGTCCAACAAATATTATAAGTCTCGCGCTGTGGGTGTTACGTCCGAAGTTGGTTTTTCTACTGACCGAGATCTTGCAGAACACTCGTGCTTAAGAAACAGGACGTCTTTTATACCTCTGCGATACCAGAAGTCACATGGTACAAGGCACTATACAACAGTTTTCTAAGAAAAATAGTTAATAGTTATTTGAACCCCAATAACTGCATGCAAATAAATTAAACAAAATTACTTGAAAACGTATAAATATTAGCATTAAATAGGAATACTTAAAGCCAGAAAACTGAGTGTAATTTGTTTTTATCAGACAGATATACTTGAGTTTATATAAGGACATATTCGGCCCATGGATGACAATACATATGCTCGCCACTCCCTCGTGTACTGAGCACTCTAGTGGGAAAATTTGCTAGCTGCTACTTAAGCAAAAATGCAATACCTCTTCTGAAAAATTGAGCACTCCGGGTAACCGATAACAAGTAAAAAATGTTACACCAAACATTCCTTTGCTAACGCAGAGAATGACGATGGCTCTAGGGTACGATCTCCGACGGACAAAGTCAGCAAAGTTTTGATGCTCGCTTGAACCATCTCGCGTTTCTAACCAAAAGAGTTGTGATACAACAAAACTGTCAATGGATGACTATATATATATATATATATATATATATACGTATATATATATACATATTTTGGAACGAGCACCTCAGAAAAAGGTACTGACCTTGATCCAAGACATTTATAATATCCACAAGTGTGTTGGCTGAAAGCCAGAGTAGCTGGTCATATGATAATCTCATGACGAAAAACAACCGTCGGGCAATTGTACGCAGGTTCTTCCTCGGCAACCTACAGGTAATCCGTGTCAATTCTGTGGCAAACCATGTGGGTTTGCAGTAGTTCTAAAACGTTATATGAAAGTTTATAGACTTAATGCCAACACTAAAGATATGTTTTTTGTCATATAAATGACAAGGCTTACAGGTGTGAAGCTTGCTCGACATGCTACGCGTGTTCTCATTGGTGCTTTTAACAGGATTGAGAGATTCCAGAAAACTAATTTTGCGGCCTTTTAATATCGTATCCATGTTTCTGATATAACTTCCCACCCTCAACTAATTTTGTGACCGTTTGATATCGTATCCATTTTTCTGATATAACTTCCCACCCTCTAGTCAAATGGGCCTAACATTTGATAAAAAAAAAACTTTTCCATCTTTTTCTGTTACTTTTTACATTAAGAATTTTTTATCGTTTTACTCCACGTGAGCTTTTCAGATCAGTGTTAGGTAGTGGTATTTCTCTGGAGTCTGAAGGACTCCAACTCCCTTTAGGTTTCCAGAACTCTTCTGAATATTTTAACGATGTCTGGATAGTCGCAATTCTTCCTTTTATTTTCAATTTTTTAAATCTTTTTTCCAAAACCTTTCGGACTGTTCTAAGGGCACCAACTACGTTTAGAATCATCAACAACCTCATGCCCACCTTCTCTTTCTTTTTTTAAGTATTTATCTATCTTCTCGTCTTCTTGATTTTTACTTTATAGTCAGCTGGAACGGCAAAACCCATAGACAAGAACTTTTTTTATTAATCAAAACTAGGTTTGGTCTTCTGGTCAAGATTAGGCGATCTGTTTTTTTTTCTCAAAATCACATTATTGCTGTCGTCGTCATTATTATTATTATTATTATTATTCCTTCCTTTTAACTTTTACTAATTTGTAGTTTATATCTCTCAAGACGCATGATACGGACGTAAACACTATTACTTTATAACGAGTTTTTCTATTGTCCGAATATGTATTTAAATTATTCTTTTTACTTTTTAGATTAGATTATAATAATGTAATTGAATTCTCCAGCTGTCTGTTTCTTAGTACCAAGAACAAATTCGATTCAATTTTTTTCGTTACCTTTAAATATATAGGTCCTGCGATATAATCTCTATAAGAAATTAAAACTAATTTAGATTATTTCAATCCACTGAAATAGTACATATTATCTATAAGACTATTTTTCTCATCCTAGTTGTCATACCCAACGTTTCCATCACTTCAAAGATTTTTTAAATTTTATCGTCAGTAACCTTCAAGAATTTCGAACCTAAGTCTTTAGTCAATACACAGGGGTAGTCTAACTCTGCCGCCCATATGTTTGAATGATTAGCATTCTTAATGTTTTGCATTTATGATTCTGCGCTGCGTTCAAAAGAGCATGAGCCCTAAAATTGAAACCACTACTAACGATAGGCTATTTGATGGTGTAATTAATGTACACCCTTTATCTCAAAAATTCAGATTGATACTATATCATTTGATAATCAGAGGGAGACAATTCAAAACGTAAAAATTCAAAGAGAATAAAATATTATTCAGTGTCAAGTAATCCCAGATTAAACAAACACACACACACGTGTGTGTGTGTGTGTGTGTGTGTGTGTGTGTGTGTGTGTGTGTGTGTGTGTGTGTGTGTACCCCCAACAGTGGCAGGATGTGATGCAAGGTCAATTTTTAGGCAAAATTAGACAGGTTTGAATTCAGAGTTTTCCTTCTAGTCTGGTTGCTATACCGAGGTTAAATAGCCAAGTCTGCCCTACTATTAATCCGTAGCTCGGAGTGAATAGATTATTGGATACCATTCCCAAGGGTATTAGAGCTCTGTGAAATGCGAACAGCCTCGTCCAGAATGGAAGTCGGGTTGCCGTGTCCATTTCCTACGACGATAAACATTATACCACTTGCTGTCTCTCTTTCTCTTGATAGATAGATATCATTAACATATTACTCAGAAAAATTACGGACTCGTTTATTTCTTTTTAATTTGCATTCGTCTGTTGGATATTTAAAAAAAAGTCTATTGCTTGTAAGAATATTATTGCCTTCTATTTTGATTTTTCTTCTTTTTAATCAATCATGAGGAATTGATTATCTGATTAGGAGTGAGAAACGTGAGTGAGAGTGAGTAAAGAATAACAAGAAGAGATGTAGGATGAGGAAGACAAAAAAAAATTGTTAAGGAATAAGTCTGAATGAAAAAAAATGAACGGGAACAGTGAAGAGAATAAAGAAGATAAATAAGAGAAGAATAAGTAACTTGGGAGAGAAATTAATTTTGAGAGCAGGAGGGAGGCGGAAAATAAGAAAATATATCTTGTTGCTGAGAACAAGGAAAGGGTGAAAACTTGAAGTTTGTCATTAAATAATTAGAATAATAAGACAAGAGGAAGAAATAGTTATTAAGAGAAAGATATGGATCCAATTATTCTCCCTCCATCAATGGGTAAATAGTAGGACAGAACGGGTTCTTCAGCCTTGGTTAGGCAACTTGTCTAGGAGAAGGAAAACTGATTTCAAACCTGTTAAACTCCACTTAAAAATTGACCTTGTGTCATATCCTGCCCGAGCGGAGGGGTTGGTAAATAGGATTAAGAGAAAGATGTGATTATGAAGCAAAATGGAGAATAGATTCAGCTTCTTTGTTTAATGGCAAATAAACCTTCGCGGTTTATTTAATTCCTAAACAATCTTTGTAGAAAAATAGCAATGGTACTATTTAACCCGTTGCTGTGGTGATTAATCGGGTTCATAGCTTTCCCCGAGAGTATTTTTTTCAAAAGTGAACCGATTAGCTTGATAGGAGTGAACTCGTTTACTTTGAGGTTGCCGGGCACCCCGGGTAGTGTAATGGTTTGCAAGCTTGACTAGTAAACCAGCAAGAGTGAGCTCGAGTCTCTTTGGGTGCCTTGTGCCACATCTGAGCAAAACCCTTGGCAAATTACTACTTCGAGGTTGCAGTCCAGCACTTTGGCCATTACGCCACAGGGATTACCCCATGTTAAACAGCGACTGTTTTATTAAAATATTACGAACATTCAAAGACAATGTGGCATTAAATTTTGAATTTGTTTACTTGTTTAACAGCTCATCAGTCTCTTACGGGTAATTTAATACCAAAATCTGATACAAATTATTTTCCCCTGAATATATGATTTCAAGCGTTCCAAGCAAATCCTAAAATTCTTCAAACTGATCCTTTGCCCCATATATGAGATAGTAATATATACTACCATTCTGGATAAGAATGGTTCGAAAGGATAACCTCACACTCTACGGATTTCAAGAACAGGTGTCACCTATCAGATGAAGTTTTGCATTATATCCAGGGCACCACGAGCCAAATTCAAGTATCTATCTATATTTTCACTTTCTTTTATCTTCATTCTGTGGTGCATTGGAACAGAAAAATCCACGAGAAGATAAGATACTTTTCTTGTTTAGTAACTATGTAGAGATTTGGTCCGTTTTAATGTCAAATTCTAGAGAATGTTATGCGTCTTTCTTCTAGAACAGATTCTAATTTGTACATACGCCATTTGTTTGCCTGACCAAATTATTATTATTTGTTCTATTTTGAGAGCTTTTCGCACCAGCGTTAGCTGATGGTTTCTCACTGGAGTTTGAGTGACAACAGGTCTCGTTAAATCTTCAGGACTCTTCTCAGTATCCTGGCCGATTTCAAAAATGCAGTAATTGGGATGGTATCCACTCATCCTCTTATTTCCAAGTCTTCCAATCCTTCTACTAATCCTTTGGTGACTGTACCAAGAGCACAAATTACAATTATTATAATCGTCACTTTCATGTTCAAGTGTTTTTCAATTTCCTAGCAAGGTCCTGGTATTTATCTTTCATTTCACATTCTTTCAATTTCACTCTGTGGTCTGCCGGGACAGCAAAGTCCACAATTTTTCTATTTCTCTTCTCTTTTTTTCTTTTGTTGATTATTATAAGATCCTTTCATGTGAACGAGATTATGTGATCCGTTTGTATCTCAAAATCCCAGGGGAGTATGAGCGTCTCATTCTCTTGGACAGATTCTGGGCTGTGCATATTATTATTATTGTTGTTGTCGTTTCCACAAGATATCTTTATTGTTTTCTTTTTGAAAATCAAGCGTAGGGAAATCTCCCCAGAACGACAACCTCATTCAACAACTGACATAAAAACTTATAAATGAAATCAAATGAAACATGTGAAAATAAAATAAAAATTCATTTTGAAAGAAATCTAAACTAATAAATTAGCCAGAAAAAAGAAAATATATTAAAATGAAATAGGCATCTTTAGAGGAAATAGAAATAAATTTCAAACCAATCAATAGGAAACATGCTACAAAGTTATTCACACACGGCTATATATATAGACACACATATGGATAGAGAGGGAGGTAAAGATATGTAGATGTGTGATTTTATTGTGGGTCATTTAATGCCAAATCCTGTTTGTATATTTGTAAGCGAACAGTTTGTTGGTAACATTTTTAAACGTGCGAGAGTTCATTTGTTGGCACACGGTTAAATGCTTTCGAATATAGTAAATGATCAAAAATTCTATTTGATTCATAGATATGATCCTAACTTCTGCTACTACTCCGGGTCAGAGAAGATTTTATTAAAAAAAAATTTTTCTTATCACAATGCCACCATATGTGTAACACCATAAAGTTCTTATTAATACTAATATACCTCATAACGTCAATTTAAAAAATATTTACTTGAAACCTTAATTTCAAAAACGAAAAATAGTACAGCTTGTATTTATGATGACGTTTTCAATTTTAGTTTATACAAAAATCTGACTCGAGATACCAACTCAACACAAGTTACTGAACAAATATGGGTAATATTGCGTTGCACTAATTTCCTAGGTCCATGCATTAACTAAGATACTTTGAAAATAAACTCTTATAATCCTACTTTCGAGCTAAGTATGCATCTAACTAAAACAGTTCACCTCCTTCTATATACCAGCACAACTTGTTTTCGAAGTGTTCACAATGGCTATTCCACATTTTAGAAACATTTTTTTTTTTAATATGCATAAAGCTACTTGGCCAAAGTACTGAAAATGAAGGGGGTCCATAAAATCTTAAGAGTGTTTTTCTTGTACACGGTTAAATCAAATATTTTTTAAAGTTCTATTCGACTAATAGATCAGGCCCTAACAGGTACTACAACTCTGAGTCAGAGTTAATTTGGAGTAATTTCAAGATCCAAGAGAATCCTCACTATCTGATGTTGTTTAGTGTCATACGCAAGAGAACTCTTTTGTACCAGCGTCTCATCAACCGAAAAGGACATCGACACGCGGTTAACGAAGGCATGGACAGCTATCGATAGGCTATCGATCATATGGAAATTAGACCTGACTGATAAAATGAAACGCAGTCTCTACCAGGCAGCGGTCGTATCGATACAGCTATACGGATGCACTACTTGGACGCTAACTAAACGGCTGGAGAAGAAGCTAGACGCCAATTACACAAGAATGCTGCGAGTAATATTGAACAAATCCTGGCAGCAATACCCTACAAGACACCAACTATACGACCACCTGCCTCCCATCACGAAAACTATCCGAGTTAGACGAACCAGACATTCAGGACTCTGCTGGAGAAGCAGGGTCTAGCTCATAAGTGATATTCTCCTATGGACCCCCACATATGGCCGGACAAAAGCAGGACGACCAGCTTGAACATACATTCAGCAGCTCTATGAGGATACGGGATGTAGCCTTGAAGACCTGCCAGAGGCGATGAACAATAGGGAGGAGTGGCGAGAGAGGATCAAGAATATCCGTGCTAGCGGCACAACATGATGATGATGATGAGGATTACACTACAGCTGGAGTACATTCAGCGTATTCTAAACCCCGTTGATAATGGTATTTTATTTTGGCGGTTGTTGATCGGATTTTCTTAAGTGCGGCGTGGTGGATACATTTTTTGACTATAGGCACTCAGTCATAATGAAATGGCTAACAAGTTCGAACAATTATTAACTGAGAGGTAAGTTCGATCCCTACAAGAAGTCCTGTTCTTACGACTGGTGCCAATTCTAATCTATACATGATGTTAGCAATATCAGCAGACTAGCGAGTTCAGCACTGGCAACTCTAGACTTCTGGCCTTGTGACAAACTAAGCAAATCTTAATAAATACCAACACCCCAAACTGAACTCTCTTTCTCAATGGGTCGATTCTTCTCCTCCTCTATTTCTTTTCTCTCTTTTTTATCTTTATATCTTTCTCGTAAGCCACCCCAGCAAACGCCCAACCCACTTCAAGGAGGGTGGACACAGACCATAAAACAAACCAGTGAAAGATGTCGCAAAAACGTGTTGTCGGTCAGAACGAAAGACAGACCGACAGTTGAATGTACAGACATACAGACAGACAGTGGAAATGGATGGGCATTGCCAGGGTAGGAAAGGAGGTATAGGATCATAGGCTTGAAATAAAATTGGGAATTTATGGCAACTAAAAGGCCCTGACCGTGCTAACTTTTCAATTCATTCTCCAACAGCGGACAACGTCCATTCATCCCAAATGTTCTTCGCATTTGTTGTAGTTGCTGTCACAGTACAATCGTTTTTTTTTTCTTTATACTTAGGAACAAAGTTAAAAACTAAAATCGACAGAGTGTGTGTGTGTGTGTGTGTGTGTGTGTGTGTGTGTGTGTGTGTGTGTGTGTGTGTGTGTACTTCTTTCTTTCAATGTGCAAGTACAAATTTCAAAGGTAGAAAACTAAACTTCTTAGAAATCTTTATTTAAGTTCAGGATATCGCGTAGTTGATACCTGTTACAAAGGAATAATAATAATAATATGAACATAAAACCTGCAACGTCCCCCCAACCCGTCATTAAAATAGTGTATTTGAAATCCTATAAAAACACGTGTCATGAAATGATATTTACTATTTTCTCCAAGATGATATTGATTTTTTCCTGACTGAATTTTGGAGGGCTTGATCTCTGACCTACAGAAATATGCATAAGCGTATGTTTGCTCGTATGCAAATTATTTGAATAAACAAACACACACATTTATACAAATGCACATAGATTTTAGAATCTACATAGATTATATATACACACACAGACTTCTATCTATATATATGTGTGTTTGTACGCAAAAATAATTTTGTGTGTGTATAGTCTGTAGCATGATATGTTATCGCGACATTGAAAATAATACTTTAGTATATTTTATAATATGCTGTTGACATAATTTACACATTACATATTACTATACTTTCTAGCATCCGAAAATAATACTTTTTTATGAGCAAATGAATTATCAAGCACATTTAAATCAAGAGACTAACTTTAAAATATATGTGTAAGATTAATTTATATGATTTATGCATGCATTTTAAAACCTGTAAAAACAAATTTTATGTTTGAAAGTAAATAAACGTCTATTTTCTCTTTCTTCTGTTTCTCATATGTGTGTGTGTGTGTGTGTTTTACATACACACACTATTTGTCAACTAATACTCGAAGAAGACCACTTTTGGCCGAAAGGTATGAGATTAAAATTCCACAATAAAGGCTATGCATGTGTGTGTGTGTGTTTGTAACAACTAATGTAATCATTACCGTTATTATATATCAATATTCCTATGTGAAACTAAAATTCTGTACCGCCAAGAAGAATATTTTTTATCCATTTTAGTTTGTAATTGTGAATGATTATTATTTTACAAGATATTTACTCCTTTTAATAATCGTGAAAATAATATTTCATTGCCTTTGTTTTTTTTCCTTGTTTTGTTTTGAGAACTAATGTGGTTAGGTCATACATAAGCTGAAATATTAATTATGCATATTATTATGCATATTATCTTACAATCATACGTTTGAATTACACTTCCATGGAAATTAAAACTCTGTTATACTAGTTTATATTATCATTAGTAGTATTAAGAGTAGCAGCAGCAGCAGTTTTCGTCAAATGTACATTAATTGAACACATTGTTTTTCTTATTACACAGTTTATGAACTTTACGCCTCCACACGTTGAAAATATTTCTAATATCAAAAGCATGTTCCATCCTTTAAAACGAATGTGACGAATTACCATTGCTTATGATGATAGTTATGGTGATGATTATAAATGCTTTCAATTTTGAAAAAAATATTAGTCTAAAACAGTTTACACAATTTTGCTGTTTGCTAATATTATTAATATACATGAAAGTAATAAAATTATTATCATTATCTAACTTTCAGATATATTTTCAGTTTCTTACAATCATTTACGTAGTCTTTACGCAAAGCGTAGGGTGACGGAAGGTATCAATACGCGTTTAATCATTTATTTATTTTTCTGTCTCTTTCATGTGTTATTTACCCTTTACATTGATAGTACACCCCAAAATGAATGAACAGTTCGGCAAAGTGCATTTTTTTTTGTATTTCATATAGGCTGGACTGTCAGGTATCTTATTTATGCGTTTATCTGTCCCTGTCTTATTCATACGCAGGGCTTCCACATTTACTGGCAGGGTGGTAATCTTAAGGTGTCACACTTTTTCAATTTCTACTTCCATGTGTTTATTATAATTATTGATGATAACGATGATGATGATCATCATTGCAATAATCCCCGATACGTTTTTATTGTGATGATCAATGCAATGAAAAGCACAATATATCAATGATGAATAAATAATTTTCATTAAATCATTTCTAAAATATTGATTAAAAAAAAACCCTCAAAAACTCCTCTTTCTATTATGCCTTATTTTATGCAGCTTGTTTAGTGTCGCCGAAAACAAAATAGTTGTAATTCTTCCTTGAGAAAAAAAAAAAAAAAACAAACAAAAAAAAAAACATTTTGTTTCTAAATTTTCTGTAACATCCTTCTGAATATTTATTTGTATTTTATGAGCAATAAGTAGTTTCATCTCTTTGTATAATGGCATATCAACCGTCGTGGATTATTTAATGTCAAATATTTCCTTGAAGAAGAAATGTTGTGAGTAATAAGTGTACCAACTATAAAACTATTTCTTATATGCAGCTGATATTATATGCTCCTGTAAACAGAGTTAAATAAAGTTGGTGACTGTATTTGAGGGTGACCAGAAAGCTTCCTTTTCAATAGCAACTACACCGAAGTGTAGGGAAGGCGCTACACTTTTTCTTGGATTGATGCGTATCTTATAATTCTGAGTGTTAAGCAAGAAGGCATCAAGTACCATTTTTTAAGTCTTTGGTATGACTCGGGATTGAACCTGGTCTCCCGGGCCATAGGCGAACACTAACCATTTTGCCAATGGGCCGAGTAAGCAGAGTAAAAACTCTTATTAACATTGAAAATGTCTTTTTTGGTATCAGCATTGTCATGATATTGAACATTTTATTTGTATCCGATTATTATGTTTATTATTACTTTTATACGTAGTTTATTGATTGGTTAGGATTCATGGCATATTAACCTTTGTATTAAAAATACATTTTGTTGATTACGTTTTTAAACGAGTTTGAACTCGTTTATTTGCACACAGTTAAATGGTTTCAAGTATTACTTTATAATATCCACAATTTAATACCAGTCATTTGTTGGCACATAGTTTGTTGTTAATTTAATTTTTGAATAAGTTAGAACTAATTTATTCGCACACTAGTACTGATATTGTGTCTAATCATTTAAATTATTCCAATTATTGCAATGTATTACTAACAATATGGATGCACTACATGGACGCTAACTAAACGGCTGGAGAAGAAACTAGACGGCAATTACACAAGAATTTTGAGAGGAATATTGAACAAGTCCTGGCGACAACACCCCACAAGACACCAACTATACGGCCACTTGCCTCCCATCACGAAAACTATACAAGTTAGACGAACCAGACATGCCGGACACTGCTGGAGAAGCAAGGACGAACTCATAAGTGAGGTACTCCTATGGACCCCCACATATGGCCAAGCAAAACAGGACGACCAGCTCGAACATACATACAGCAGCTATGTGAGGACACAGGATGTAACCCTGAAGACCTGCCAGAGGCGATGAATAATAGGGAGAAGTGTCGAGAGAGGGTCAGGTATATCCGTGCTGGCGGCACGACATGATGATGATGATTACTAACAACTCAAACATCGGTTATTTGTTTACACACAGTTAAATGAGCTAGCCATTTTATTTTTAACAATTCATTATAGCATAAGTCATTTGTTTGTACACAGTTTAAAATGGTCAAACAGTGCTATTTGACCACTAGATATGATCTTATCAGGTGGTACCACTCCGGGTTGGAGTGGACCTGAAAGCAATGGCAAAAAGGAGAACTCCACATTCTAAAAATCTCTAAGACTGGAGCCTCAACATCAGATTGTTCTGTGTCATAATCAGGACAATTCAGTTGAGGTATTATCCTCCTGTAAGGATGCAGTTGGTATATTCTGCATACCCAGCCAATTGGACTGAGTGGTTCAGTAATTTGATGAAACTTTCTGTTAGGATTCAGATTGTGGGGTGATCTCCATTGCAGAAAAAAAACAGAACAATAGAAAGCCAATAAAAAGGAAGTCATGTTGAAAAAATAAAAAAAATAAATGATTGACGGAAAGGTTAAAAAAAAATTAGTTTTCTTATATAGAATTGTCAAATAACCAACCTTTCATTAGGTGGTTTGTTTACGATGAAAAATAATGGCCGGGAATAATGGAAATAGATTTTAATTAATCACTGACGTATACGCTAAGGGCTTACATACACCAGCTTTTTATGGACATTGGATGTAGCCGAGAAGATCTATCAGGAGAGATATTCTTTAAAAACGGATCACGAGAAAGAGTCGGAGAAATCCGTGCAATCAGCACGATCTGATGATGATAGTGAAGATGTCCATATGTGTTATTGTATTTAATAAATTTGAAGTAATAGGAAAGCTATTATATATGTCTGGAAGTTTCCACTGTGTTCGACCTATTGGAATAAGTTCATTGATAAAAAAAGGAGACTAGGACTTGATCTTTTTAAAACTACAAAAAAAAAAAAAATTATTCATAACCTTACATAATTATTGAGACTTAAATAAGGTAGATTTATCTTGAAATCCTTACCGTTTTGACTAAACAACAACATTGACCAAAATATTATATTCTAATCCAGAAATACTTAAAAATTCTTAATTTTTCAAAGACTGATTATCCTGCTTAACATCTTCAAGCAAAATAAAACAGAACAATGGAAACCATTTAAAGACACGTGCAAAGTCAAATGTTTAAATTAAGTTTTCAATTTCAGGTTTCGTTGACTTTCTTTTTTATTTTAGCCAAAGGACGAAACCATTCAGAATTATTCATGTTTTTCTTCCTTAACTTACGTGTGATTACTTTCATTTTATGCATATACTTTTTTTCTGTAAACAATTACATCCTAATATAAATATGTAACTCAAAAACCTGACAAAGGACATTAAAAAAAACATGTAAAAATGCATTAATGAATAGAAACTTATTCGGTTTCTTTCAACGGTAAATAATCAAGCATGACAGAAAATTGTATCATACTTATTTTAAACGCGTTTATTTTTATAATTTAACAATATTTAAAACGTTCTTTTAATATCAATGAGTACTTTATACTGCCTATATTTAAATTACTATAAACATTAATATCTAAATAAACATTTCCATTTATAAAACGGCGCCAAAGAAGCATAAAATTGTTTGATAATTCAAGGGATGTATATATATATATATATATATATATATATATATATATATTAGTTATTATATATAGGTTAGTTATTATATATATATATATATATATATATATATATATATATATATAAGTGTGTGTGTGTGTATTTATTTGGGCGGAGTATCCGTTGTGAGTAATGTGTTTGGTTGCGACATCAAAGTAACCATGTTCGAACACCAGTTGCGCTGTTAGGTTCAAATTCGGAGTAAAACTTTTGGGAAAGGTATGAATACCCTCATTCGCCCAGCTTTTGATTAAAGTGTATCACTACTGTTCTTCGAAGTGGATGGCTTTGGAATTATTAATCCACGAATGTTGGTATATCATTAAACCAAACATACCTATTTATTTATCAGATACGTAGAATATAATTGTATGTCTTTCAATGACTTATATTTATATATTTTTTTTTTTATTCAAGAAAAATGTTAAGTATCAGCAGCATTTTGAAAAATATCCAATTCCGTTTTAAACTTAATTTAATTCCCATGAGTTTTTCTATGCGAAGTTTTAATATAAATGTTCTTTTAAAGGATTTGTGTTTAAAATGACGTTTTGAAAGAGCTTATATATATATATGCACTGACCAGCATGCATTTGTGCTAAAGTAGAATGTTTAGAAAAAAAAATAAAAGAATTAAAGAATACATCTCAGTAAAGTATAAAATTATTAATGCAAAATATCCGAGTTCTTCTTTAAAGAAATTTTTAATATTCAAATACACCAGCTTTCATTGATCTACACTTTTAATGTTATATCAAAGTAAAATTTAAAAAAAATCTCTGCATATATAAATACCTACAGTAATACAGTCTATGAAATTTTAATATAAACATAAAAACATTTTATTTTTGTAAATATATCTTGGCCAAAATTTACAATGGTAAATTGAAATTATATATATATATATATATATATATTTCTTGTTTGCAAGCAGAGGAGAATGTTACTTTGTGGCTGCGAGAGAGTTTGTGAGATGAAGAAAATTGCAGTTGACAACATGAGTGTAAGTGAGAAATGCTAAGTTTAAATTGAAAGTCATTAAAAATTTATTTCGAATATGCTGAAAAAAAACCTACATGTTATGTGTGTGTGTGTGTGTGTGTGTGTGTGTGTGTGTGTGTGTGTGTGTGTGTGTGTGTGTTTTGTGAGTGTGTATGCGTGTATATATCATTATTACCCTGGGAAAAGGAATATGTATATATAGCAAAAATTGATGAATAATATGTATTTTTATCTGTATTGTGTGCATGCGTGTTCTAAGTTACTTTTGAAATGGGAAGTCAATAATTGTTTGATTTTTAATATAATTGTTTGCTATCGAAATTGAACAGCAAGTGTGTTCAGTATTCTAGGATCACACTTCTCTTGAAAAACTGTAAAATCATTCTTATCAAACGTTAGATTTTTGCATTTTTATTTTGCAGGCGTCAAATTAAGATATATCGATCAGTTCTCAAAGAGTACTAAATTTTTTGTATAAATCTTTCCATTTTGCACATACCTACGAAATTAGACGATTTTTATATATATATATATATATATATATTTAAAAAATCATGAGAATACATATAAATGTTGATAATATATATACATATACATATTCTCAACATTTTCATACCACTATTTTCCATAAAGGCTGTTGACTTTGTAATGTTGATATAAATACACATGCATACGTAGAATTATATATTTTACACACACACAGAGGAGATAGATGAATCTACCTTCGTACGGATCTCTCAATAAAAGTTGACTGAGATTACCTGTGATAGAAGATAACCACTACCATCGAAAGAAACAGGATTATCGCTGCTATGAAAAAGCTTTGCTCGTATTAGTTTTACACAAGTTTAGAACCGAAAAAAAAAAAAAAAAATAACCCACGAAATTACTATCAACAATCAGCAAAACTAAACTGATAAATACCCGAGTATAAAATATCACTTTTCAAAAGTAAATCCTAAAAATTCTATTCAGTTTATTGCAGTGTCATTTTATAATATTTTTTTAAATGAATTCGGTTTTAACGTTTCCGTATTAATTACATAGGATTCTATGTATACCCCACAAGAAAATTTAAACTGTAAGAAACAATATAAAAATGATTAAATGTGCTCGAATTCTCATAAAAATCCTTCGTGTTTAGTTCGTTAAACAAAAATTAATAATCGTTCATTATTTAAGTATTAGTTTTTATATTATTTTATTGAACTATTTTCTTTTTAAAAATAAGTACACTATTTAGACAAAATAGCTGATGAATGTGATCGGATATCTTCATCTATTTCCAATATTATGTATAAACCTGGATATCAAATCTCTTTTGAGGAAGACAAGGGCCTGGGTCTCCAAAATTGATAAGTAAATTCTTCCTATAGCTTTAGTATATTAATCTGCAAGAATGTGTGTGTGCTTTTTAAAAAAATAGAAATTGCAATTCTTTATTTCGATAGACAGTGAATTCAAATACTACAAAGAAATATTTCACAATTATACATTAATAATTTGCAAAAAGTAATATTATGAAATATTTAAATTATACTTTTGTGATTCACAATAAAATGAGAAAAATACATTAACGTATATATACATACCTGCATTCATAAACTTGTGTCTGTCTGTATGAGTGTAATAAAAGAGTGGGGAAAAGTGATATGCGTAAGTAAAAAAAAAAAAAAAAAAAAAAGGAAAGGTGTTGTGTAAAAATTAAAAACGTTTGTGTTTGTGTTTACTCAAGTATAAAAAATACATATTCAAGAATTCCGAAGGCAATGTTTCGCCGCTAATAAAATATTGAAATATAATCAATCTAAAAACTGACAGACAAGAAAAAAAAATTGTTTTTGCTTTTTTTATTTCTTGATGCTTTATAGACATGATGCCAATGTTTTCGAGATTTGCAATTCAGATTAATTTTCTTCAAATATGTTAATCTGTAGTTGTTTTATATATATATGTTTATATGTATATATTTTTAGATGTTTTTATTACATATTCAAGTAACAGATTTTTCAATTTAAATTTGTCTCCACTATCTGAAACCTGATCAAACACAATAAGGTAAACATCACATATTTTATATAAATATTTTCTTCCTTGCAGATATATAGATAGAGATATCTCGTATGTGTTTAGATTTAGGAATATTTTTGATGTTAGTGATCAGTTATTGTACCTGTTTATTTAGTGAAATACCCAGGGAACCAAAAGAATATTATTATATATATATATATATATATATATATATATATATATATATATGTGTGTGTGTGTGTGTGTATGTATGCATGTATGTAGCGCAATGCCCATCTATCACTTTTTTGATTTAAGATGGGCTTTTTTTCAATGACTTCTACACAAACACACACACATATATATATATATATATATATATATATATATATATATAAAGAGATGCTGATAGAAAAGGTATTTGAATGTTTAAATGTTCATTCTTAGTTAGATCTACGATGTCTTTGTGCGCTTATTTAATCGTAGAATCTAAACTTTCTCTTGCAGAAGTGTCTAAGCACGTGTTAGTATATCATTTATGTCCTCTCATAAACACTAGTTCGTGACTGATTGTAGAAACGTTAGATTTAAATTGAAAATCTTGCTTTTAAGATTAAATCTAATCAAAAATTTATTTCTTTACATTTGTGTGTTCAGCTGTTAGATTTTAAAGAAATTTATTGCACTGAAAAAATGTATGCATCAACATATAAGTGAATGTCAAAAAGTTGTCATTACTTGCCTGAGAAACATTAAATATACACACACAATGTGTGTGTATGTATTGATGGATGGATGTAGGTATACGGGTAAAAGAAAAAAAAAAATCAATATTTCCTATAATGTTAAGGTTTGTTAGCATTTACATACCAACGTTACGTAATGCACATTTATGCGAACATAAAAATGACTGCTACACACACACAAGTTAGAGAGGACATAAAAATAGGAACACATTTAACATGTTACATATACAGATATGTATTAGATAATTCTTTTTTTTAATTTTCTCTCAAATATGTTTTACGGGTTTCTTATTTTCATATATATATATATATATATATATATATATATATATACACACACACGAATCACTCTCAAATTATCTCGCTAAACACTTAATGTTCTTTATTTTCCCCCAGATAGATAGCTTCATAGATAAGGCATATTATAAAAATACGTCTGTTCTAATTTACTTAATATTAATTAGATTACCTCAATCGAAGACTAATGCTGGCACCCAACGAAAATCAAGCTCATTACACGGTAGACATAATAGTCTTCGAAACGATCTCGTTAACCTTTACTCTTTGACGCTGTCTTTTTATATTTCTCGGTCATACACAGACAAACACATTATATATATATATATATATATATATATATATATATATGGAAGATGATATCCTGTAAAGGCAGATAAAGAATGTTCTTAAAATTCTGCTCATAATGCATTACATATGTTTTTCATTTTTTTTACTGGATTTTTGTTCATGTGATCAAAAAAAAAAATTAATAAATAAAATAAAACAGTGATCTTAAGAATTATGTATTTTTTCAATTCTTATATATATATATATATATATATATATATATATATATATATTTTTTGATTGATGTCTCAATATCAATCGGAAAATGAAATTTTAAAAAATTTTTTCAATTTCAAAATTTTATAAATCAGAAATAAATCAAACAAAATTTAATTTAGATGCGGAGTTGATATGATTGGGAAATGGGAAGAAATAGTGTTATATCATATTATATCTATTTTATTTCAGGAGAATTTTGTATGGATTTACAGAGACCTTGTATTTAGGATATCAAGAGATTTTTTTTCCTTTCTTTTTAAATGGTGTAAATGGTCAGGGGTTCCAACTGAGAATACAGCGAAGAAAACAATCTCCTCCTACACTGCCCACCAAAAAATGCATATAAGCCAAAGTAAAAGATAGATATATATCTATTGGTTTGGATATGTATCGATGTAGAGAAACCTTTTTAATTAAGTTATAAAACTAATATTCGTGTTTTATTTGCAAGTGTATATAAAGCCTTATATACATATCACTCAGAGCAAAATGAAAAAAATATGGAGTGAAAATATCTTTAGTACTAGCGAGTAGGACGAGAAAAAATAATTGATTTGTTTTTCTGTCCGTTTATAAAGCATATTTAATAACTATGGGGAAGGGCTTTTCTAATTTTAACAAAATGTGCTACAAAATTTAACAAACAAGTTGAAAAAAGTAAAGTTGACGATCTTAGTCGAAGGTGATCCGAAGGCTCCCTTTTCAAGAGCTAATACACCGGGGTGTAGGAAAGGGCGCTATTCCATTCCCAGGATTACTCCACTTTACCCTTAATCCTCACCTTATAGTGCCGAGTTGTAAACAAGGCGGCATCAAGTACCATTTTTTGTGTCTTTGGCTATGATTCGATCTCGGATTGTACCCCTGTCTCCTGGACCATTTGCGAACACTCTACTCATAAGGCCAATGGCCTAGTGTGCAGTAATATTTGAAAAGTCAATCTAGACGTGCTTTATATGACTCCCTTCAGGAGTAAGAAAAGTCAATGTAGATATTACTTATATTTCTCCCTTCTGGACTACTTTACAAAAGGTGTATAACGGATTATAAAAGAATTTCTTGCAAGATTCTACATTGTTTCTTGCTTAATAAAATAATTTCAGATGAATTTATGACAATTTAAAAAAACATTTCATCATGTATTAATTCAAATACAAAGTATATGCATTTTATATCCGATTTTCACATCCAATTCATTACTGTAATAAATATTTTCTTTTGCATGACATATTTTAATATAAAGTATTTGGAGTCTTTCAATAATATAAGTTACAAATAATTATAATAGAAATTTTTTTTTAAATCTTTAGATCTATCAAGTATGATGAGCGTGTTTAATTAGGTAAGTTTGTGTTATTGAAGCATTTCATAATTCTGTTTACATATCTTTAATCTATCTGTTTATCTATCACCCTCCATATATTTCAAGTTATAAAAGGTCAATAAATATTTTATGTGAGAATACGATCGCAGAACGGGTCACTCTAGGTGACCCAACGCATTTGCTTAGACTTAGACTCCAGCAGATACCAATTTTATTCGCTTTGCGTAGAAGCAAAAGACTAAAAAATATTGATTTTATCGAAAAAAAAAAAAAAGCAAGTTCTGAGATACCCCTTTAAGTGGGCCATTTCTAAAGTCAGTTTTATTAACACTGTGTACAAATGAGTCCATTTTCTTTTATCATGGTTTTAAAATATTTAAAAATATTAGAGATGCTAATTCTATTTGCTTTCTGGATGAATTTTTCCTTCTTTATCAAATAAACTTTTCATTTCCCTCCTTTATAAAATGTTCCAGGACCCACCACGAGGTGAAAGGGTGCTTCTGCCAATATCAATTTTGTTCTCTTTCAGAACCAATTAAAAATTTCAGATCAGTTTTACGCTGAAATTTTTTAGTGCCCCCGGGAGTGATGGTGGTCTAACCCTTCTCCTCCAAAAATACTTTAAAACATTCTATGAGACTGGGGGATTCCATGTAATAAACAAGCAGATAGAGATATCTACGTGTGGTTCTGTGTATGCATATATATAATGTATTTACATTGACAAATATACAGACGTACTAATAGGGAAAACACTTAGCATAGTTTTGCACAAGCATTCAGTGCTTTGGAAACCTAGTGAGAATCAATTCGCATTACTAGCAAACTGATATGTTCATCTAACTTTTTAAATATTGCATTGTCATATACAAGTGTGCATGATAGATATTTTAATGTCCACTTACGACAGAATTCTTCTCGACAGAATATATCACACTGTGTGTTTGCACACATGCTAACTCACACAGAAATGTCCTGTACAAAAGAAAAAATACGAGGAATAGCAGAATGTCAAACAAAAGTTCGAATGTAGGACACAACGGTCGCCCCTAGCGAATTGAGGGTCGTAAAAATGAAGGGTTTGGCGCTAGGAACCAAGTTAAAATAGGATAAAAGATGAGAAAGGGACACCGGGAGGGGTAAGATGGGAAGTGGATAAGAAAAGGGGGAGACGTTGACACAAGGAGATATACAAAGACATACTCATTAACATACGCACACTCACAAATCAAGAGACACACACAGAATATGCATATCGACAAGCAAGTTCATTAACATTCACTCACAAATGCAGCAGACATGAACAGTTTTTACAGGCTTTTTAGGGCAAAGTCAATTTATTGTCATATAGATAAAATCTGTTGAAATTGAATAAAAATTTCTCTTAAAGTTTTTTTTATTATCTATATAAACTATTTAAATCAGTCACTCATATATACTGATATATTACGAATTTGACCACTTCATCTACAAATTGTACTATATATTATATATATAGTGTTTGTGGACTTATATATATGTAGATAAATTGACGATATATGTAGATATCTCTATGAATTACTGATTTAATATAAGCAAAATTTTAACATTAAATATATTTTTGCAATATATACAAAACACATACGTATGTGTGTGTAAAAATATATCCGTATATATGTAGATAGAATTTAACAATGAATATAAGATCTCATTCATGAGCTGATGTTTACATAAATTGCTGCGTGTGCATATGTATTTGCATTTGTTACTGAGATATATATATATATATATATATATATATATTCGCGTTAGTCTGTTCCTGTAAACAATTTTCAGTGAAAAATTAAAAAAATAAAAATAAATCAAACATTTTGCGCGTACATGTACTCCAATGTATGCTATTGCCTTTTTGATTTACATTATACAGCCAGAAATTGGCATTTATATAAGTCCTCTGCCAGCTAATTATTATGTATTTGAAACCCAAATATTTGGGTGATAGGTAAGCATCGTCTATATTCCAAATATTCATTATGGAATACGCAATACTTAAGAATCTAATTAAGTTTTTTTTTTTTTAATTGTAATATGTTTCAAACAAAAATATGAATGTACTCATACACACTTATATATATATATATATATATATATATGTGTGTGCAATCTTTGTATGCATAAATTTAAGCATGCAAATATTGTATATGAATATCTAATTTCTACCCAGATAAGATTGATAAAATATCTATATACATTTGGCACTCACTAAACATACGATTAAGTATAGAACCAAGAAATTTATTTGAATTTAATTACTGGTCTTCGATATTAATCTATTTTACTGTAATTGGAGAAGCCATATTGTTTATCATTTTTCTTTTACAAGATTATTCGACCAATGCTCCCCCACCCCTATAGAAGAAAAATCATCTTAAAATTCTACTGCGTAAGATTTGGTTTAGTTTTTAATAAATTTCTATAACTGAGACAGAAAGCGATAAATTGGCCAGATTACTTTCACATAGAGATTGGTGAAAAGTCATCAAATTTCCTAGAAATGTTTTAAACCTTTGTGCAATGCGTTTTATTTTATAGTGATTATTAACTAGATAAATCGGTGGTTTACCCAGACTCAAGTTCTTTTTCAAATAATCCGGTAGGTTTCACCAAAAAAGAAAAGGGATCTTTCCTTGATGCAACTGCTAACATGCCGGCCTTCGATATCATGGTAAGCTAGTTTGAAATCCAATCATTCTGATAGCTTTACTTTCGGACTATTACTCTTGGGAAAGGCATGAACCCACTAGACCTTCTCCAGCTATGGATTAAATAGTACTATTTCTGTTCTTTTACAAGAATGGCTTTGGTAGTGAATAACACTTTACTTTCGGACTATTACTCTTGGGAAAGGCATGAACCCACTTGATCTTCTCCAGCTATGGATTAAATAGTACTATTTCTGTTCTTTTACAAGAATGGCTTTGGTAGTAAATAACACTTTACTTTCGGACTATTACTCTTGGGAAAGGCATGAACCCACTTGACCTTCTCCAGCTATGGATTAAATAGTACTATTTCTGTTCTTTTACAAGGATGGCTTTGGTAGTGAATAACACACGAAGGTTGATATGCCATTAGACAAAGAAACCAGACTAACCAAAAAAAAAAAAAAAAATCATTCATTTTGTCAGTGAATTCAACTCTACTATAATATTCTGATTTCGGCTTACAGATTCTTTTTCGGGGAATAAATTTTCAGTTTGCTTCAAATGCATTCAAGTCAGAATTTTAAACGCTGGAGTATATAAATGAGTTAAATGTTTCTTCTAGTTTAAAATTTTTAATAGTGGGCCAATCATCAGAAGTTTCCAGACACAAAAACGCGTGAGCGCGCACACACACACAAACACAATCTCTCTGTCGACCTTCCTCCTTATCGTCCATCACTCTTGGTAGATCATCTAGACCACATCCAGTGTCTTCACAGAACTGATCTATGTAAATTTTTGCTGGTTAGCCAACACTGTCGCGTTCATAAATACGAGTACAACGGAAAATCCCGATGATGTGTTCGTATTCACTTCTCCAGTTGTGCTGATAATGTCTTGTTCCTCTGACTCGGATGTTTTGTGAGATAATATGTGTGTGGCCGTACAGCTGCTGTTTTGTGCATTGTTGCTTCCAAGACTTGTACAAATAGCACGGAGCATTCTTTTGTAGTTTTCATCCAGCTTCTTTATGCTTTTCGTTTGCGTTCATGTGATGCATCCATACAGTAGTATTGACAGGGACACAGCTTGGAAGAAATCCCGTTTTTTTATCGGAGAGATCAGATTTCCATATGATCTATAACCTGTCAATAACTGACCATGCCCTCGCTGGACCTATGCTAACATCACTTAGAGTATACGAGATATTGCTACTGCGTTAAGTGAACAGATTTGCTGATTTTAGTGTCTAGCCACTTTAATTCGGGATGACAACTTTTTGTTTAGAACTTATGAAATCAGTTTTTTAAAGAATCCATCAGCTGTATCCCCGGCTGAGTGGTAACCCCCTAGAAAGTGGGTGTCCTAGGTGTTCTAAGCCCCTTACACTCAACTTCATTTAGAGCTGGGGCTCTAATTCTGGAGTTCTGGGGATTGTATAGTATCATTTGGTTGTCATTACCCCCAGGTTCACTGATCCATTGAGATAGTACCTGTTAAGGTCCAGGATATACATCAAATAATTCAGTTTAAAAATTATCTATATTGGATGAAAATACTGGATATATAACCGTAAGCAAAATAACTTTCAATAAACTACACAATATATATATATATATATATATATATATATTATATATATCCAATTCTTACTAAATGAAAAGGGTGCGACACAAAATCAGTTTTTAAGCGGAGTTTAACAGGTTTGAATTTAGATTTTGGCTTCCCCTAGACTAGTTACTATTTCAAGGTTAAAGAGCCCAGTCTGCACTATTTGTTCGTAACTGGAGGAAAAATTGTAGGATACATAACCTTCTTATGTATTATAGCTATGTGAAACACTGAGTTGCCTAGCATTTGAACTCCAGTTACCGTGTCTATTTCCTACAACTATCGTTATATCACCAATGTCTCTAAAAATGTAAATATAAACGTATAATATACGCTATTCCTTAACTTCTAGTCATAAAATAACACCTGACGGGTACACATACCGTTAAAAAACAACCAGTGAATCATTTGCAATATTTTTTTAAAGATTTTACTGCAAGGGGTTCTTATGTTAAAAAAGGATATTACGGAATATATATATATATATATATATATATATATATATATATTTAAAAGACTTGAAAAGTAAATCATCGGTATTAATTACCAGGACAAAATCAGCTGATTCTTGATGTAACCGCACACTTTTTATCGCAGAAAATGAAATTGAATATCTCTACATTGGTGTTAATTGGCACCATTGTGAAAAATTTGTTGTTTTTTCAACTGTCTCAAATTTATTTGTAAAATACCTTAGCAAATGAAGTTATATAACACTTTGTTATTATCATATAGATAATTTATGGATGATGGCTTAAAATGTTTCGATCGAATACCTACTTTTATTTATTTTGTTATTTTCTTACTGATTTGCTGACGAGAAATTACAGAGTTCCGACCTCTTTCGAGATGATTTCGAGGTATTTCAGAAAATAATGCTTCAAATAATCTCAGATGATGTTCTTATGTTGCCAAACCAGAGAAATTTATGTTGAGAACACATACATTAACAAAAAAGAAGATTTAAATTGGAAGCCTACATACGGAATTTCTGCGAAAACTATTCTCGTGTATCATTCATATTCAACTTCTCCATGATTAAAAAACTATTTGATATAAGTCATCCTTGTATAACAGCAGTTTCTATTCAATCAGCGAAATCGACATATTGCTACTAAAACCAACCCTACCACTACGAATAATTTACTCATATATAAAATTCAACGTAAATCATATATATATATATTGAATTTATTCACAAATCTCTTCGTGGACCTTCTTATTTAAAAATATATCCTTATTCTTTCTCTGGACCAAAAACAACCATATATATATATATATATATATATATATATATATGGGGGGAGGGGGTGTTACGCAATCTGATCTAACTAGAGTAAAAGGAATAATCTATGTTAAAACGAAAAGAGATCTGGCAATATTCAACGCTACTCGAAGCCAAATCTAAAATACGATTAAATAATAATAATAATAATAATAATAGCAACAACGATGAGAGAGAGAGAGAGAACCTGCCGACTAGTGGACTTTGCCGTGCCGATGGACCACAGAGTGAAAATCAAAGAAAAAAAACAAAAAAAAAAAAGAAACAATTACTTAGACCTTGCCAGAGAACTAAGAAAAGGTATGGCTCATGAAACTGACGGTGGTACTAATTGTAATTGGTCAACTCGGAATGATATCCAAAAGGCTTGATAAAGGAGGTGGAACAGTTGAAAATCGGACGTCGAGCATAAACCACCAAAACTAGAATATTACTGAAATCGTCAAGAATCCTGAGAAGAGTCCTGTCTTGAAGAGCATTCCTATCACTCAGATTCCAGTGAAAGATTCGCAGGGAGTAACTATAATAACAATAGTAATGATAAATAATCCTGAGAAAAGTCCTGGAGATTTGAGGACACTCGCCCTTTTTCAGACTCTAGTAAAACATCATCTACTGCTGGTGGGAAAACTAACATAATGATAAACATCACTCGATAATTTCTTTTTTGTTAAACTGGAAAATTTGTTATATTCCGGTCTTCTCTCTCTCCACCACTCTGTGTTTTCTCTCTATTTTTCTTTCCTTCCAATTCATCGATTTCTTTCTTTCTTAGTTTTCACTGTTCGATTTTAAAAGATTTCTATCGTTCGACGCCGCTGCCTATTCAACTCGTCACTACGACAGGTGTCTCCCAACTTTTTCTAATAGAGACGACAATTCTTACCAGAATAACCCCGCTGTGCATGGCTAAGGTTGCTTGTCAGAGAGCGGAAAAGGTCGTGAAACCTGAAGGTGACAGTAATACCAACTGTGGTGGGTGCACTTGGAACAGTCCATTAAGAAAGGCAAAGGAACCTAGAGGAGTTAGAGTACAAAGAAAGAATGGAAACCATAAAAACCACAATAGTTTACATCAGTGGAGGTGCCCGTGGTGTAACGGTTATCGTCGTAGGAAATAGACACCGTGACACTAGTTCAAATCCTGGACGAGGCTGATTGCATTTCACATAGCACTAATACCTTTGGGAGAGGTATGAATCTAATCATTCTCCCTCCAGCTACGGGTAAATAGTAGGGGAGACTGGGTTCTTCAGCTTTGGTGAGGCTACTAATCTGGGAGAAGGAAAACTCTGAAATCAAACCTGTTAATCTCCGCTTAAAAATTGACCTTGTGTCATATCCTGCCAGAGCGGAGGGATTGGTAAATATGGAATAGTTAACATCAGATACAATACTTGGAAGAGTCCTGGATGCCTCAATAGACTTGCTGTCATTCATATTTCTATGAAAAAACACCAAATAAGATTTGTTTGAACGAACGTACAAGGAATATTATGACAATAGGTGGTGTCCGTGGTGTAATGGATATCGTCGCAGGAAATGGACACGGCGATGGGAGTTCAAATCCTGGACGAGTCTGCATTTCATATGATACTAATACCCTTGGAAAAGTTATTGATTCAATTATTCTCCCTTCATCTTTGGTTAAAAAGTTGGGCCGACTTTTTTTGTCTTGGATCGACAACTAGTCTAGGAGAAAGAAAACTTTGAATTCAAACCTGTTAACTCCACTTAAAAATTGACCTTGTGTCACATCCTGTCCGTGCGGAGGGTTGGTAGATATTTAATAGGAAAGAAATTATTTAAAGATTTGGGATTCCTCCAAGTGATGTCTTAACTGAAAAATATGCAAGTCTATAAAATGTTTTTTTATTTTATTTATTTATTTTATTTTTTTTTTTTTTTGGCGAGGGTTACTCAACGATATCCCTATTTCAGAACAATAAAATGCACATTGGTCAATTATTTCACCTCGGTTGGCTCTATACTTCACTCCCAGCAAATATTTCGATAAAATACCGTTTTCTTGTCTAGAAGTTAAGCGAGCCCCAAGCCACAATTCGAGCAGAGCGTCTTACTGACCAAACAAAGATGCTAGGCAATATCGCCAGACATATAATTTAGTTACTTTCTCCTTTCCTCTTCATAAATGATCATAAAATGATGGTAATCTGGCCCAAGGAGTGTCATAATCCGTTCTTGCGGCGATGATTTCGGCCGATCAAGACGGGAATTGGTTGGGATATCTATTGATTTATTTATTTCGCACACAGTCGATGGAATCGATGTACGTAAATGCCGGCCGGTTAGGAAAGGTGGGTAAAATTAATATATGGCCGCGTATATATTTCGCCTCGTAAGCCCTTGTGCAAGTACAAGCCGACACAAAGGGTTGCAAACATGTAAATGCTTGTAGATTTGCACGGAAGACCGGCTTCAGAAAGTGGAAATGATTAATAAAATATAGTGCTTACTTTCAGGAACATCTTAGTTATAGATCATGAGGTATTCTGGTTGAAATGGTGAAAATGCAACCATAAGTGTTCCGTTGGAAACGGTGGCGAAGTATGTATTAAGAATGGCTTCGTGTTGAAACCAGGTTCGAAGATATATATATATATATATATATATATATATATATATAGAGAGAGAGAGAGAGAAACACACCCACTATATATATATATATATATATATATATATATATGTGTGTGTGTGTGTGAATAAGTGAGAACACAGGAGGAACAACACAGCACACGAGAGCGCAACAAAGGGAGAGATTGGTAATTGTAACTAGTTTCTTAAATGATATATTAAAACCCTTGTGGGTTATAAATTTATTTTTAAACTTAATGTAATTTTGATAATACTTTCCAAGTTTCATTCTATTCTTTTTTTTTTAAATTCTACTCTTTGACAATAATAACTATTTGTTTCCACAATAATATGGCATCAAATATTCCTATCTAACACTAGTAACTATTTCAAAACCATGGTGTGAACAATTCTTTTTAATAGTAATCATTTGTTAATATATCTCTATGTGGTATCGTGCATTCCTCTCAAATAATAATTTATTCGCAATCATGGATTGAAGTTAATAACCTTTATTAATAATATACATTTGTTTATCCAGTATTCCTTTTTAATTCTAATAAACTATACACAATAATGGTTTAATGTAACTATTCCTAATTGAAAAAAAAAACTTTCTACTTTTTGCATTAAGCAATATAGATTTGAACATTCCAGTTCATGCCAATTATTTCTAAACCTAAAAGTAAAAAAGGTTCTTGCCCAGTCGGTTGGGGCTGTATAATAAATTGACTGCAACTCTGCAGAGGGGTAAGATCCCCCGACAAAGAGTGTCCTGGATATAACACAAAACAATCTGATGGTGAAGTTCCAGTATTGCTGGAAGTTTGGGGAAAGCGGAGTTCCCCTTCATTGCCATTGCTCCAAGGTCCACTGAGGCCCGGAGTGGTAGCACCTAAAAGTGTCCTATCTATGGGTCAAATAAAAATAAACTGCGTACTTATGCTAAACTGAATCACCGGACATTGGCGTAATGGTTAGAGTGTTCGTCAATGGCCCGGGAGACCTGGGTTCAATCTCTGGTCGAGTCATACAACGACTAAAAAAATGGTACATGATGCTATCTTGATTAAAACTCAGCAATATAGGGTATAGATTAAGGGTAGTGGAGTAATGCAGAGGAAGGATTAGCGCCCTTCGCTGCACCTTGGTGTAATACCTATCGAAAAGAGAGACTTCGGGTCATCCTCGACTAAGGTCGACGCTAAACTGAATTGTTTAAAATAGAACTATTTTGAGATTTGACTGAATGTGGATGGAAACTACACTAATAGTAAACTGAATTTTTAGATATAAAACTATTTAACTAAACTAAATATATGTAAATAGAAATAATTTTCACAGTTAAACTGTGTAGTGATGCTGAACTGAGGGGTTTGAAATAGAACTGATTATTTGAATAAAATTGGATTTCTGGTAAATAACCAACAATGGTTAATAGGCCATAAAATTAAACCAACGGAACCGGTACTACTACTCCGATTCAGTGTTGACTTGAGCATAATCTAAATTAAGACTAAATCCCCACTAATCAAATAGCCAGAAAAAGAGTCTTACAACAATTTTAAGGTTGATGTCACTAATATACAAAAACCATATATATATATATATACATACATACACACACAAACCATGAATTATAAATATATA
>CAUZXS010006229.1:227500-229863 GCA_963585895.1 Sepioteuthis lessoniana | reverse complement strand
TGGCCTCCATGTCAATGCACACAAAAGTGAATATATGTGTTACAACCAAACGGGCAAACATTACCACTCTAGACGGAGCCTCTCTGAGGCTAGTGGACAAATTCACCTACCTAGGAAGTAGCGTCTCATCAACCGAAAACGACATCGACACAACGGATGACGAAAGCATGGACGGCTATAGATAGGCTCTCAATAATATGGAAATCAGACCTGACCGATGAAATGAAGCGCAGTTTCTTCCAGGAAGCAGTTGTATCGATACAGCTATATGAATACACTACATGGACGCTAACCAAACGGCTGGAGAAGAAACTTGAGGGCAACTACACAAGAATGTTGAGAGCAATATTGAACAAGTCCTGGCGACAACACACCACGAGACGCCAACTGTACGGCCACCTGCCTCCCATCACGAAAACTAAACAGGTCAGACGAGCCAGGACACGCCGGGACACTACTGGAAAAGCAAAGAAGAGCTCGTAAGTGACGTACTACTATGGACCCCCACATATGGCCAAGCAAAAGCAGGACGACAAGCCCGAAACTTACATACAGCAGCTATGTGAGGACACAGGATGTAACACAGAAGACCTGCCGGAGGCGATGAACGATAGGGAAAAGTGGCGAGAGATAGTCAAGGATATCCGTGCTAGGTAGAACGACATGATGATGATATATATACATACACACAAGCCATATATATATATATATATATATATATATATATATATATATATATAATATATATATATATACACACACACACAAACCATATATATATATATATATATATATATATACACACACACACACAAACCATATATATATATATATATATATATACACACATATATATACACACACACATATATATACATATATATATATATATATACACACACACATAAAACCATATATATATATGTATATATACACACAGACACTATATATATATATATATATACACATACGCAAAAAAACCATATATATACATACACACAAACCATATATATATATATATATATACACACACACAGAAAACCATATATATATATATATATATATATATATATATATATACATACGCACAAACAAACCATATATTTATATATATACAAACACACAAATCATATATTTATATATATGCACACACACAAATCATATATTTATATATATGCACACACACAAACCATATATTTTTATATATATATATATATATATATATATATATATATATATACACACACACACAAATCATATATTTATATATATGCACACACACAAACCATATATTTTTTATATATATATATATATATATATATATATATACACACACACACATAAACCATATATTTAATATATACACACATAAACCATAATATTTATAGATATACACACACAAACCATATATTTATATATACACACACAAACTATATATTTATATATACACACATAAAACATACATAATATATACACACACATAAACCATACATATATATACACACACACACATAAACCATATATATACATATATACATACAAACCATACATATATTTATATACATACAAAACCATACATATATATATATATATATATATACATACAAAACCATACATATATATATATATACATACAAACCATACATATATATATATATACATACAAACCATACATATATATATATATACATACAAACCATACATATATATATATATACATACAAACCATACATATATATATATATATATATATATATATACACATAAAAACCATACATATATATATATACATACAAAACCATACATATATATAAATAGTGCATTGAATTGCGAGGCATACTCCTCTTTTGAGGGTGTGTCCACCGATCACCGAATAGTCACGGCGAAAATACGGTTAAGCCTACGAAAAAAACGACAAACGAACAGCGACCACCAAACACTATGACTGGGCCCTATTAAACAACAAAGATGTAAGAGATAAATACGTATTAGAATTAAGAAAACAGATTCGAAACACTACAAGAAAAGACGGAAAAAAGTACACCAAACGACGAATACGGAAATTTCGTCAATGCACACCTTGAGGCAGCAGCAAAATACATTCCAACAAAAATTAAAACTAAATATAGAGTCCCATGGGAAAACTTTAGCGGTGAGAGAAAAACGTGCACTAGTGAAAACAGCCTCCAAAAAACTATCGAAAAAAACCCAACAAACACAAATGCCTTAAAACTAAAAACGGCACAATATCAATTAGCAGGCATATATATAAAGGAACAGACAGAATACATTCAAAATCAGATAGATAAGATTAGAGACTCGGTGGAAGATAGACAATCTAGAATTGCCTGGCAAACAATAAA
>CAUZXS010006229.1:192500-217500 GCA_963585895.1 Sepioteuthis lessoniana | reverse complement strand
GCATGGCCGTGCAAAAGCAGGACGACCAGCGCGAACATACATTCAGCAGCTATGTGAGGATATGGAATGTTGTCCTGAACACCTGCCTAGGGTGATGAACGATAGGGAGGAGTGGCGAGTGAGGGTCAGGGATATCCGAGCTACCAGCGTGACATGATGATGATTTATATGTGTATATATATATATATATGGTATAATCGGCCTCTAGGTTGGGCCCCCTTCATTGACCAGCAAGTATAGCACTAGAGTTCTTGGTCTCGTTTAAGCTATAATCAGGCATCCGTGCCTGGACCCATTTTGGGTCCATATCAAGCGAGGCTCATCAGGTTCACATTGCACTAAGTGAGCCCATGACCAGCAAAATCCAGCAGGGTCCGAGTCTCGACTCGCCCAAGCAATATCTACTTAGCAAGGCTTAATTTATCACTTGGTACCCGAGGCGCCATCAATGACGGACACCGACAAGATTAAGTATTTTTTGGAAGACCATGCATGTATGCGTGCCCCGTACCGAATATAAGACAAGTCCTTACGAAACTGATCGTGAGAAATCAGAAAAATCCTTCATTTAAAATTCCTATTTACCAACCCCTCCACATGAGCAGGATGTGACACAAGGTCAATTCTTAATTGAGGTTTAGCTGGTATGAAATCATAGCTTTACTTCTCGTAGACTGGGTGCCATACGAAAGTAAAAGAAAAAACATGTCGGGCCTATTTACCCACAGCTGGTCGGAGAATCTATCATCATGTCGCACCGCCAGCACGGATCTTCCACACCCTCTCCCGCCACTCGTCTCTATCGTCCATCACTCCCGGTAGGTCTTTAAGGCTACATCCTGTATCGGCAAAGCGTTGTTGTTAATAGGTTCTTGCCGGTCGTCCTGCCTTTGCTCATTCATGTGAAGTGGTCCACAGGACTATGTCACTTATGAGTTCGTCCCCACTTCTCTAGCAGTATCCCACATCCCTGGTTCGTCTAACTTGGATAGTTTTCGTGATTGGTGTTAGGTGACTGTACAGCTGCTTTGTTGGGTGCTGCCTCCAGACAGAGAACAGTCAGAAGAATACTTTTCGTAAGGGTATTAGAACTATGTGAAAAGATGACAGTTTCGTCAAATATTTGACCTCAGGTCACTATTTCATATGACGATAAACATTTCACCACGAGCTCCTACCTTTGGAAATAAGTTTGCGTCATGCCAGCGACTCATCATTATAAGCGGCTACAAGAGTAATGGCATCTTTAAGAATGACAATGCTTAACAATATTATAAGGACTGTGCGGGAATATTCTAAGGGAACTGAAAAAGAAACCCCTGTGTTGATCTGACTACAAAAATCCCCTGCCAGATGTCAATCCCACTGAAAAGTTATGGGACCAACAATTTGCTAGGCTGGTGGTCAATAATAGTTTCCCAAATCAATCGGTGTACGAGATAAATTTAATAACTCCAATATTTATACAACTGCTTAAAGTTTACCTTGACTCCAACATTGCCATAACTTAAACATGCAATAATATAATTCTTTTAAAAATCTAATTTATCAAAACGCTATTGAAAATAAAAAAAATTCTCAAAATATTTACACCCTATAGAGAATTTTACAAAATGTTATGCTGTATTTTGTTTGTAAAATAATGCTTAAACTATGCGTTTTAAATGTAAAGGCACGCTTACTCTACTGTAAAGCCAATTTGATATTAAGCCTATCCACATGTCAGCGAACAAGGCAGAATGTTTTTAAATATCTTCTATCGAATAATTTAAAAATTCGTAAAGAAAGCCCTAACAGTAGTTTAGAAGAAAAAGCCTAGAATGCTACTACAGCCCCCCCCTCAGAAAAGGAAAGAGAAAAAAAAAAAAAAAAACCCAACAAAAACGAATTGTCCCCTTCACCCCACTAGACCGCCCCCAAAGCTACCTAAAATATCAGTAGTAAATAAAAGTCCCAACGAAGAAGACGTATTTGAACTCAGGAGCCAAGTGGAAGAAATATGTCAATATTGGTCAGTATGTCTTTAATTCCAATTTAAAATGCTGAATTTTACAAAATGTTATGCTGTATTTTGTTTGTAAAATAATGCTTAAACTATGCGTTTTAAATGTAAAGGCACGCTTACTCTACTGTAAAGCCAATTTGATATTAAGCCTATCCACATGTCAGCGAACAAGGCAGAATGTTTTTAAATATCTTCTATCGAATAATTTAAAAATTCGTAAAGAAAGCCCTAACAGTAGTTTAGAAGAAAAAGCCTAGAATGCTACTACAGCCCCCCCCCCTCAGAAAAGGAAAGAGAAAAAAAAAAAAAAAAAAAAAAAAAAAAAAACCAACAAAAACGAATTGTCCCCTTCACCCCACTAGACCGCCCCCAAAGCTACCTAAAATATCAGTAGTAAATAAAAGTCCCAACGAAGAAGACGTATTTGAACTCAGGAGCCAAGTGGAAGAAATATGTCAATATTGGTCAGTATGTCTTTAATTCCAATTTAAAATGCTGAATTTTACAAAATGTTATGCTGTATTTTGTTTGTAAAATAATGCTTAAACTATGCGTTTTAAATGTAAAGGCACGCTTACTCTACTGTAAAGCCAATTTGATATTAAGCCTATCCACATGTCAGCGAACAAGGGAATGTTTTTAAATATCTTCTATCGAATAATTTAAAAATTCGTAAAGAAAGCCCTAACAGTAGTTTAGAAGAAAAAGCCTAGAATGCTACTACAGCCCCCCCCCCCTCAGAAAAGGAAAAAAAAAAAAAAAAAAACAAAAAAAAAAAAATGAAAAGCCCTTGGAAAAGTCCCAATACAGCAAAAAAGTGTAAGTCAGTATTAGTGAAAGTCATAAGAAAGTACCTTAATGTTGGACTTTAACTAAGTCAAAACTTAAAACAAATTCCCCCCCCCTTTTATTTTTATTTTTATTTTTTTATTTTTTTTATTTTATTTTATTTTTTTTTTTTTTAATTTTTGTTTATTTTATTATGTACACATGGGAAGCAGCATGATGTACGTTAAGGTATTTGAATAAACCAATGGACGACCAAAGTCAATACCCAAATGGGTCCTGGACGTGAGTTTGACGACTTTTCGCTCAGGATCGACAGTTCGATCGGGGAACTACTGCTGCTCCTCTATAAGAGTGGCTTCTATAGAAGAGAACAAAACAGCCATCGAAAGATAACCATGACCCACACTCCAACCACTTACACAAACCGCATCGCTCTTCGCGCGGGTAAAAAAGGGGCGCGTCCTGCTGAGGTTGGAGCCCTGGCCTCGGTGTTCGAAAAATCAGCTACAGAGCTCAAACAATCAAAACTACTAAAATGCAAGCAAACACTACAAATAGCCACATTTAACGTAAGAACCTTAAATAGAATAGGACAACTCCCAGAGCTAATCGCATCGGCCGAAGAACATAAAATAGACATAATATGCATACAAGAACACAGATACACACACACAGAAGATATCAAATATCACGAAACTAGCAATGGATGGTCGCTCGCCACTGTATCCGCATGGAAAAACTCTGTCAACGCCGCAGTGGGAGGGGTAGGATTGCTTATAGGACCTAGAGCACTAAAAACGCTTAATAGCATAGAGAAAATACAACCTAGAATGATGGTAGCTACATTTAACGGAAACCCCAGAGCAACAATCATCTCATGCTACAGCCCCACCAATGTTAGTGAAGAAAATGAAATAGTCACCTTCTACGATGAGTTATCCTCATTAGTGCGTAGCATCCCGAAACACAACATGTTAGTCATTGGCGGAGACATGAATGCACAAATCGGGAAAAACGGAAACAACAAATACAGCCTCCACAACACGTCAAATAGAAATGGACAACATCTAACAGATTTCATGATAGAAAATAGATTAGCATGCCTCAATACAAACTACCAAAAAAGAGAGGGCAAACTATGGACATACACGTACGCAAACAACACTAAAGCTCAGATAGACTACGTCCTTATAAACAAGAAATGGAAGAATAGTGCATTGAATTGCGAGGCATACTCCTCTTTTGAGGGTGTGTCCACCGATCACCGAATAGTCACAGCGAAAATACGGTTAAGCCTACGAAAAAACGACAAACGAACAGCGACCACCAAACACTATGACTGGGCCCTATTAAACAACAAAGATGTCAGAGATAAATACGTATTAGAATTGAGAAACAGATTCGAAACACTACAAGAAAAGACGGAAAAAAGTACACCAAACGACGAATACGAAAATTTTGTCAATGCACACCTTGAGGCAGCAGCAAAATGCATTCCAACAAAAATTAAAACTAAATATAGAGTCCCATGGGAAACCTTAGCGGTGAGAGAAAAACGTGCACTAGTGAAAACAGCCTCCAAAAACTATCGAAAAAACCCAACAAACACAAACGCCTTAAAACTAAAAACGGCACAATATCAATTAGCAGGCATATATATAAAGGAACAGACAGAATACATTCAAAATCAGATAGATAAGATCAGAGACTCGGTAGAAGATAGACAATCTAGAATTGCCTGGCAAACAATAAACGAAGTGAGCAGAAGAAAGAACACAACCAAAGCAAAACTTAAAGCAGCAAACCAACAAGAAAGAATAAAACTGTGGAAACAGCACTTCGAAAACTTACTTGGAAACCCACCAAAAATAACGCATGAACCAATCACCAGAATAATTAGCAAACAATTAGACATTAAACTTGGACCGTTCACACAAGAAGAACTCGACTCGGTTCTCAGAAAAATTAAAAATAGGAAAGCTGCAGGACTGGACGAAATTCCCCCGGAAGTATGGAAGACCAGACAATTCGACGACATACTGCTCCGACACTGCAACGCAGTATACAATCAAAATCCGATAGATAGATGGACGAAGGGATGCATACTCCCCTTCCCTAAAAAGGGAGACCTCGGATTAGCCAAAAACTACCGAGGCATAACACTTACATCCATAGCTGCCAAAATCTACAATGCCCTACTACGAAACCGCATAGAACCCAAAATCGACAACATACTTAGAAAAAACCAAAATGGCTTCCGAAGAAATAGATCTACGACCTCACAAATACTAACCATCCGCAGAATCCTTGAGGGTGTACGGGCAAAGAACCTACAAGCGACATTAATATTTGTCGACTTTACCAAGGCTTTCGACTCCATTCACAGAGGAAAGATGGAACAAATCCTACTAGCGTACGGCATACCTAAAGAAACCGTAGCGGCAATAACGATTCTCTATAGAAACACTAAAGTAAAAGTACGATCACCAGATGGAGACACAGAATACTTCGACATTGTAGCAGGAGTACTACAAGGGGACACGCTGGCTCCGTATCTCTTTATCATTTGTCTAGACTACGTACTTAGAACATCGATTGACAAAATCAAAGAGAATGGCTTCGAACTGACGAAGAAAAGAAGCAGAAGATATCCCGCAACAACAATTACCGACGCCGACTACGCCGATGACATAGCGATACTGGCAAATACACCTGACCAAGCCGAAACACTTCTGCATAGCCTGGAACGAGCAGCAGCAAGCATAGGCCTCCATGTTAATGCACACAAAACGGAATATATGTGCTATAACCAAACAGGGGACATCTCCACTCTAGAAGGAACCCCTCTTAAACTAGTAGACAAATTCACGTACCTAGGAAGCAGCGTCGAATCAACCGAAAAGGACATCGAAACGAGGTTAACGAAAGCATGGACAGCTATCAATAGGCTATCGACTATATGGAAATCAGACCTAACCGATAAAATGAAACGCAGTTTCTTCCAGGCAGCGGTCACATCGATACTGCTATATGGATGCACTACATGGACGCTAACAAAACGGCTGGAGAAGAAACTAGATGGCAATTACACAAGAATGCTGCGTGCAATCCTCAACAAGTCCTGGCAGCAACACCCCACAAGACACCAACTGTACGGACACCTGCCCCCTATCACGAAATCTATTCAAGTTAGGCGAACCAGACATGCAGGACATTGCTGGAGAAGCAGAGATGAACTCATAAGAGATGTACTCTTATGGATCCCCACACACGGCCGCGCAAAAGCAGGACGACCAGCACGAACGTACATTCAGCAGCTATGTGAGGATACAGGTTGTTGTCCTGAAGACCTACCTAGGGCGATGAACGATAGGGAGGAGTGGCGAGAGAGGGTCAGGGATATCCGTGCTGCCAGCACGATATGATGATGATGATAGAGAATACTAAAAAAAAAAATTTCACAAGATTTTCAAGAAAAAATTTATTGATTATATTCTTGACTTTGACGAATAAAAGTATGCGTGCGTTTGTTGGCTCCAGATTTGGTTAAAAATACTCACTTGAAGATCACTTTCATGAAGCTCTGAGTCACTGGTGCTTATATATATATATATATATATATATATATATATATATATATATAATATTTTAAAATCGTAATGTGGGGATATGTCTTCTGCACTTTCGTGTGTAGCCCATTGTAATAAATTTGCTGGTTTTACGCCAGTGTTAGGTCTTATCTAACATTTAAACTTAATGAAACATTTAGTTTGTAAATTTGAGGTTTATGCGTATATATATATATATATATATATATATAATTTATGTGCAGACATTTCCGCTCTAGTGTTAGTAGTGTGCTTTTGGTACTAATTATAAAGAAGTTTAAATTTAGTCACTTCTTTATTATTACTATCAAAAGCACCCTTTTGAGACAAACTCCAGTACCACAAAAATCATTTAAAAAGATAAACCTTGAAATTATGATTTAGATGTAAACACGCGATATATATATATATATATACACGTACAATGAACACCAACATATAATAGTGTGTATGTGTGTGTGCGGGATTTGGTCTATTGCGAATATGGCTTATCAACCTTCTTAAGTTACTTAAAAAGAAATCCATCTCTGTAGAAAAATGGTTATTGGACGATTAACCCATAGTTAGTGGGGAGAGGGTAAATGGGTATTATTCCGAAATTGAAGGCAATTGCGTGACTGGAATTCGAACTCCCTTACTATGATGTCACAGTACAGCACTTTAACCACTACACTACAGAGACTACCTTCATGTATAATTGGGTGTTTTATATAAATATCCAAGTAAGACGAACCATACATGCAGGACACTGCTGGAGATGCAAGGACGAGCTCATAAGTGATGTACTCTTATGGACCCCCGCATGTGGCCAAGCAAAAGCAGGACGACCAGCTCGAACATACATACAGCAGCTATGTGAGGATACGAAAAGTAGCCCCGAAGACCTGCTAGAGGCGATGAACGATAGGGAGAAGTGGCGAGAGAGGGTCAGGGATATCCGTGCTTTGCGGCACGACATGATGATGATGATGATATAAATATATTTGTATATGTCATTGACATTCAGAATAAGTTTTTTTTTTTTACTTAAGGCTTGTGTGTATTAATATCAAAATCAACACCCCATTCACTCACATCCGCATGCGTCAACATCATGTTTCCCATAGCCACATAATCTCTCTTCTCCACTCGTGTATGTGTGTGTGTGTGTGTGTGTTATTTTATATTTACGCACTTGGGTGTTAGTATGCGTTAAAGATTTTGATATAAATACTTGTAAATAAGCCATAAGCGATAAATAAGATTTATATGAATTCAATGACACGAATATATATATATATATATTTCATTGAACATAATAGATATTTTTTGTCTACGTATTTTTTTTGTTGATCCTTTAATATTGCCGTATTGATTTTATAATATTCGGTGGGAATTGATTGATGTATCTTCCATAATTATTTATTTCCCAAGTACTTTCTGCCCGACTTTGGGCCATCATCAGGGAAGGATCAATTACAAAAGTGATGAAACTTTTGTATGTACATTACAACTTAGTAAGAAGAAGAGCGATTGTAACGTTGTAGTGTGTACCGACGCTCTTCTTCTTAGAAAGTAGTAATGTACATACAAAAGTTTCATCACTTCCTGATGATGGGCCAAAGTCGGACAGAAAGTACTTGGGAAATGAATAATTATGGAAAATACATCAACCAATTCCCGCCGAATATTATAAAATCAATACGGCAATATGCGAGGATCAACAAAAAAAATGTAGACAAAAATGTCTATAATGTTCAACGAAATTTGTATTAATGAAGAAATGCTACGTATACACACACACACACTGTATTTTTCTTTCGCTTCCATCATAAATTGTCTATATTCTATCAAAAGCAATGATAATGTAATTTGTACATTGTCACGGCTCCCTTTCCATTTCCCCCGCCTTCTCTCTATATTAATATCTACAATATTTCTCTATATTTCCTATCTTTTTTCCTAACATTTTTCATTTATTTTATTTTCCATCTATGTTTTTTTCCAGGCACAGTGTTTGATTATTTTGATCTTGACCTAAAACTGCTCCTTTAGAATTATCCCTATCAAAGCCAGTACTTTGGTGCATTGAATCAATGAAAACGTTACCTATCAAGACAATATAGATCCTTAAGCAATGTTGCAGTTTTGGGGGGTTATTTGGCGGCTCAGGATCATCAAATGGGAACTTTAATTATGGTCAAATATTCCCGGTTTGGAAAAAGTGGCAATTCAGAGATAATTTTGTGCCTCAAAATAGTGAAACTATTTTTTTCTCTCTACGGAATCCATTTGATGATTTATATCCGTGAGTTGTCTAATGAAAAGAGGTTTTAATCATCTGTAATCTCATCACATTCGCGAAAGCTCTTTCATGTGTTATCACTATTTTCAAACACTTTCGTTTTTCCATGCAGATTTGGTGTCTGACATTTTGTTTCTTGATAATTAGTTTTTTCCAAAATAGAAAGTTTTAGAATTAATAAAATGACTTTTTTTTACTGTTTCGTACTGACACCAGCCACTTACTGTTTTAAGTATTGATCAATTATCCTGTGCTTAAAATTTCGGACATACTCGGAAGAATTCGATTACTTGTATAACGTGGACAGATATTATCTATTAAGAGAAAAAAGAAACAACTTATGCAATTATATACATAATTAAGAGTTCTTTAACTAGGTAATTAATTTAATTTATTTAGAGACGAGTTTTTCTCATCCACTTCACAAAAACACAATTCTGTTTCATCTGATGACTAATTTTAATTCATTAACTTTTAGTAATGAAGACGCATGAAGTAGTGAGATAATAGTTTCCTTTCGGTTTTATCTTGCTCTGCATACCAATTTTTGTGCATTGTCTTGAATTAGGAAAAACGTTTTTAAATTATTTGACTATTCATACACACAGACACATACTTATATAACCATGAAGTCTGCAACTTTAAATTTCATCGTAGCACACTCATCGGTCGGAAAATGAGAAAATTAGTTCATCCTCGCTCTTTAGACATAATTTTTATCTGATATAGTGAAGAAAGGAAAATAAAAGCGAAATTGGGGATTTTCTGGAAAACTTGCATTTGACTGAGCTTTGGTTTGATTTTATGGCATATCAACAACTGCTGTCATTTGATCCTTTATATACATATATTAAATATGATTTCTAAACTCATTTTGTCGATAACATTTTAAACAAGCCTGAACTCATTTTTTGCACGCAGTTAAATCGTTTCACTTAATTTCAAACAATTCAGTAAAGCATTGGTATATTTTTGGTTAATTCACAGTAAAATGTGAAAACAATTCTATTTCAAACGATTCAATTCAGTATAAGAACTGTTTAAATGTCAATAGTTCTATTTCAAACAATTCAGTTTAGCATATCTACAAAGCTAAATGGTTCCAAATATTCCTATGTATCACTAACAATTCAACATCAGTCTTTTCTGTGCCCTCAGTTAAAAAGATCAGACAGTTCTATATCAAACAATTCAGTTGATCTTAAGTACAGTTTTTTTTTTCTTTACACGTAGTTAAATGTAAAAACAGTTCTATCCCAAACAACTCAGTTTAGCATGGGTACACAGTTTAAATGTCAAACATTTCTATTTGATCGATAAATGGGACCGTATTAGATGCTACCACTCCGGGTCTGAGTGGACCAGGGAGCGAGGGCACTAAAGGGGTCCTCCGTATTCTTCAAAGTCCCAGTATTATTGGAACCTCACTATCAGATTGCTTAGTGCCATACCTAGGACGTTCGTTGAGGGGTCTTGCCCCTCTTCAGATATGCAGTCGGTGTATTCTATAGTCCAAGTCGACTGGGCACCTTGCATTTGAAGCATTGGTCTTTTCACTACAACGTCGTCCACGATAGGATTACAAGAGATCAAAAGTAATCACATTTCAACATCTTTTATACAGTAATAAGATTTGTAAGGCAACTATATAATGTATGCTTTCACTTCAGTCAGAATTTGAAATAGAATATTAAACCTTAATTAGATAAAGACTTCATTTATTCCATAATATTTTATCGCACTTCAGTAGTATGTTTGTCTCTTTTTCATTAATGTATATTAAAAATGGAAGAATCTAGTATATTTAAGTATTCTCCAATTACTTTTCGTTTGAATTATAGAGTTTTATGAAAATTAATTAAGCCGTTTTTCTACCTAAGAAAATCTCTTGTCCCTTTTCTCCACTCCCACCCTCTCGAGATCCCTATGTGATTCACCGGCTGCACCCCTCTCTCATAGTCCCTGTGTATAAGTAATTCTGAATTGAGGTTATATAAAATAGGGAGGCCACAAAAAATTCACATTGTATTTTTAACACTAGCTGCTACTGACGGCAATAATGGGATGTGTCAATTGCTATTCTCGTCAGTGTTTTATCACAGTACAATGTGTTCGCGAATTGATTGTCGAGTAATTGAAAATTGGCAAAGTCGGCTCAAGCGAGTCAAATTGTCCACAGTGTTTTTCACACGTGCCTTGTCAAATCTATCCCATGATTCAACGCTCTACTGCACAAGCCAAGTCACGGAACGGCTTTCAACATTCACCAGTTTTCTCCCCTTTTATCTAAACCTCTCTCTATCTCTCTCAAGGATTCTTTATATTCTATTGCTGTTGTTAGGCTGTTGTAGTGGAAGAGTTAAATTTGAGATTGCGCATCTGAAGGAAAGAATGTACGTGAAATGAAGAAAATAAGGAGTGCAATAAAGAAAGAGGAATATGCCAAAAAATAAGTCAGAAAAGGAAGAAGACTAGTAGTTAATCCGAAGTTGGCATTGGAGAAAGAAAGTAGAAGAGAAAAAAATAAATGGAATTAAAAAAAAGAGATAAGGTCAGTGAAACATTAAATAAAATAAGTGTTTAGAAAAAAGAGTAAAGAAAATAAATGAAAAAAAGAAATAAAAAAGGAAGAAATAGAAAAGTAACTCTGAAATATTAAAGAAAAAATAAAGAGAGACAAACAAAAAAAATTGAAAGATTAAGGAAGATATGTGTGAAATATGAACAAAAGCAAATTTTAAAAGCTGAGCTTTGAACCAAACATTATATATATATATTAATTATATGTGTGTGTGTGTAAAATTCTTTCTCAATAATGACCAAAGACGGTCAAAAGTACTTAAACGACAGTAACAGAGACTTTGTTCAGTTTTTGCGTTACCTACAGCTGCAATTGCAACAATTCGATTGCTATCAAGAGAACCTAAATAGAAAGCTAAACACTATTTTTTAAAAATATTTTCAAGAAAATACACCAACTAGAAAATACGCTGCTTAAATACACATTATATATAGTATGTTTATATATATATATATATATATATATATATATATATATATATATGTGTGCATATATAATGCAACATCTTCCTACACAATAATGAGAAGATCCGTTATTTCACCACTCGAACCGGGAATGATTCATGTTACCATAACAACGGAATTTCTCATTACTCACTAATGAGACGAGGTCGCTAATACATTGCAAAAAGATTAATATCTGTGAAACAAATATAAAAAACAGACTAGACTTATTTCATTATTCATTTGCCATTTTCATTTGTCGTATTACAATTAATCTTTCGCCCAACTTTTTCAATTGAAGCTGTATAAATTTGTTAAAATGATTGTCATATTAGTCGTTATTTTTATCTTTATAGTTTTCAATTAAAAAAAAAAAACATCAACGAACATTAACTAATAAGAAATTGATTTGAAAATGCTCATCTGAAAATAAAACAAATAGATGACGCAAATCCATAGAAAAGATCAATTATGGTTTAAGAACTGATTTTCTGTATTTGCGATTTATTACTAGTATTAACACCTTTTCTAATGTTTTTGGAATTTGGTTCGGTTTCTTTTACAGCACATCAATTTCATGTGGTTATTTAATACTGAGAGAAATATGAATATAAAATAATCAATGTTTGGTTGATAGACATGGTTTTGTTAATGATCCTTATTGAAAAACAATTCATAAAATGTCTGTGGAGAATTTGTATTTTTGATACAGCCTTACCTCCTACAGGAATCCGAATATGTCATTCGGATTGACCTTATCAAACTGGTCCTTCAAATCGCCCACCTGGTAATGTCTTGAACGGAATTTTGCTATTATAAAACATTTTAGTCTTTTTCTTTTGTCTGTCCATAACTTCCTGGGATGAGAGTAAAGTATCTGTGCGCTATGCTTGGGATCAAGTGGTGTGACACAACTAAGGCAAAGCAGACATATACTATGTCTTCATAAGCTTAAATACAGCTCACTACTTGATGCACTTGTCTCATCAATTGCTCGTACACACACAATGTTAACCAAGGATAGGCATGGGCAACATTTTTCAAAAAGCGGGCGGAACAAGAGCAACAACAACAAAAATTCAAGGTAATTTTTCATTGAGGATAATTCAATTATTTTCACTCAAGAACATATGTGTAAGCATCTGCCTTAGAAAAAGCTTTCTTTTTCTATTCTTTGTTTAATGGCATATCAACTTTCATGGGTCATTTAACGCCAAAGCTATCCTGGTAGAAAAACAGTAATAGTAGTATTTAACCAGTATTGGATTGGGATAAGAGAGTTCATACCTTTCCTAAGTGTATTAGTCCGAAAATGAATAATGTGACTGTATTTTGAACTCACTATGACGTTGCTGCCCATCATCTACGTCATGAAGACACGGGGAACTTCCATTAGAAATAGGGAAAAGTTGATTTTTTTTTCTCTTCGGTAAAAAGTTCTTTTCTATTAAAAGTCGAAGTATTGGTCTAATAATATCTCTGTTATCATTTTAACACACTGCTGCTGCTGTGATACATTTCGGAATAATCAAAAAATAAAAATCAACAGACATGACTTCGTAACAGCGGTTAGTAAGGCATGTAATAGTTATTCCCCTTTTACATCAGCTTAAACTAACATTTTTGGGAGAGAGAGGGGAGGGATAGAGTCGATTTGTGTATATGAGAGAGAGAGAACGAAACAAAACGAACAAAATTTTTATAAACGTTATTTTCTTTCTGAAATTAGACGATGCATTTAGTATACACCACGAGATTGTTGGCCCAGAACAACCCTAAAAGGCACACATTTTCTATTAGTATTAGATGCTTAAAACCGTAGAACTATGTATAAACAAATGACAATCATCAACGAGTAATAACTATTTGAAACCATATAATTATTATTTTTAGATGGGAAGGTTTGAAATCATAAAACTGTGCAAGTTATTAGTATTAGATAAAAATATCTGATATAATAATTGTGTGCATAGAATTCTTAAGAAACAACAAAACAAAATTGTAAATATCAACGCCCAATGAATACCATTCCCTAACCTCTCGGCATTGGATAACTCTAAATAAGTTGATATGCCGTAAAAAAATAAATAAACAGATACGACGCGTTTTTTTCTAGGCAGATGTGCTGATCTCTAAGTAAAACATTTCCTTATTTCTGACATGGACTATCGGTGAAACTAAACTAAAATAAATGACAAAAGAATTCAAAGAAAGTAAATAAAGCCAATCTTCACAGCAATGTTTACCCAAGCCAATTTGTATTTAAGAATCGCTAAAGCAGAAGAAATTTAAGCCTCCCTTCAAAATGTACGGTAGACAGAAATATCTGTGTCGGTCTCGTTTACTAAATGATGTATGTTGGCTTTGTAGCTCCGACCTATCCTAATGGATGGGCCTTGTCGACTCTTCTCGGTTCGGCAATAGAATCGATATGTCTGGTATTTTCATCTGGAAACTGGTGATTAATTACACACAATACAATAAGAAGAAAAAAGTGGGGAAGACATGATCATTGCACGTTGTTTTGGACAGTCGTTGAGATATGGGATTTAGAAATGAAAAATTAGTTGAAAGAATTGTATCTACGTAAATAAAACAGTAAGTTCATAGACTTAGAATGAAAGTCAATGTAATCTGATTTATAGATTTTGATGTCATGTGGACCAATCTAGGGTTATTTTTTGCCTCGAGATTAATTGAAAACATTCATCGTACCTTTATATTTGCATTTTTTTTTTGCGTTTATTTCTTAACTCTTTCATCTTTCCATGCAAATTAGGTGTCTATTTAAACATTTTCACAAATTTTTCTATCATTTCAAATGCATATAGCCCTCAAACGTGTCACTCGAAACACAGAGAGCAACATGAATCAAAACAGTGAAAGGTTGAGGGGGTTTTGGGGGTGGGATTGCACATGGTCCTATCGGATACGAATTATTCTAAACAAATCTACTTGTCCCACAGATTAGATCTTGGCAACTACTACCACTACGGGTCTGAGTGAATCTGGGGAAAATGGCAATGAAACTACTCTGAGCTCCAGAACAGAAGATTCAACATTAAATGTAGTTTGATTTCATACCCTGGACACCCCATTTTTGGGGGGGAGTTTTACCTCTCTAAAGAGGATGCAGTCAGCCTAACGTAATTCTCCGGTTAATCAATACAATACAGTAAGTTTAAAGTATTTACACTTCTATGGGAGCACATTGATGATATTAATACATTCTTGGAAACTTCCTCAATTGATTTCCATAATATCAGTTCTGCTTTTCAAACAACTTCCATAGAAGAGTTAACAATTTGTTCAGTTATCTCTCAATGATGAAGGTTGATTGAAACAATTTTATAAAGTTACTCACATAGATTTATGCCATTTTAGGTCATTTAATGCCAAATCCTTTTTATACATATACCAATACTTCTAAAGACATTTTGCTAATAAATTTTTAAACACGCCAGAGCTCATTTTTGGGCTCAGTTAAATGCTTTCACTTAATTTCAAACAATTCAGTTTTGTACAGTTTTTATTTACACAGATTTAAACAATCTATTTCAAAAAATTCAGTTTAGCATGTCAACTAAGTTAAATGGTAACAAGTATTGCTATGTATCACTAACAATTCAATTACACATAAGTAATTTGTCTGCACGTAGACGTAAAAACAGAAATATTTCAAACAATTCAGTTTGACTAAAGTACAGTTTTTATGTTCACACACAGTTAAATGTGAAAACAGTTCTATTTCAAACAGTTCAGTTTAGCATAACTACACAGTTTAATAGTTCTATTTGACCTATAGATAGGACCCTATTAGGTGATATCACTCTGGGCCAGAGTGAACCAGGGAGCGATGGACATGAAGGGGTACTCTGCATTCCCCAATGCTCCAGCATTACTGAAGCGTCACCATCAGATTGTCATATCAGGACACTCATTGGGGGGTGTCTTACCTCTATGTAGAGATGAAGTCTGTGTATTTTGCAGCTGCAGCCGACTGGGGATCAGTCATTTTTTTACAGTTCTATTTTAAACAATTCAGTTTAGTATAAGTATAGTTTTTGTTTATACACAGATAAAATAAAAACCGTTCTATATCAAGCAATTAAGTTTAACGTATTTGCACAGTGTAGTTCTATTTGACATATAGATAGAACCCTATCAGGTGCTACCCAGCAGGACAAAGTGAACCTTGGAGTGATGGCAATGAAAGGGTACCATGCATTCCCGAAAAGTTCCAGCATTGCTGGAGCTTCAGAATCAGATTGTTTAGTTTCATATCCCGGACGTTCGTTGGAGAAGTTTTACTCCTCTGCAGAGTTGCAGAGGAGTAAAACTTCAGATGCTCTCAGGAGCCGCTCTTCGGACGCTCTCAGTAACCTATGTATGGCACTAGACCTTGGTGTCTAGTTCAAGCCATAACCCGGCATATGTGCCCGGACCCACATTTGAGTTCGTGAAACTGCTTGCCGTATCAGGCTCACATTGCACCAAGTGAGCCGATGAGCTGCATAGACCAGCAGGGTTCGAGTCTCGACTTGTTATCGACCTTCCCTCCCCCTTATCCCCACTTTAATCGACCTTCGGGCTTTTGACCTCGTGTCAAGTAGTGTCTGATGGGAGGCAGCGACAAATACTCTCTGCAGAGTTGCAGTCAATGGACTCAGTAGCCCCAGCCGACACGGCTATAAATGTTTTGAAATCACCCAATATATTTTTCAACGCATTCAGTTTTTTCTATCTTAGAATTTCATTACTGAATCTGAACAATAAAATATGGAATATATTTCAACTATCACATTTCATTTTTTTTTTTTTTTAGTTTATGGATGGCACTTGTGAATACATTTTACGGAACAGGAAGCAAAAATTTAGATATTCATTAGCAATATTTTTGTTCAATACCTTTCATCGCACTTACTTAATAAACTTTTATAAGTCTTTTATACAGTAGGTCATCTGAGAACTGAAAATGTTCTTTCAATATGATTTGACTGGAAGTAAAACTAAAAAAAAAAAAAAATAGTACAAGGCCCAACGAATGTGATAGCTATTAACAATCGAACGTACTACTTAATTGTTTTGAAACTAACTTGCAAACTATCACATTAAGATTACGGAGGCGTTATTAGTGTAACGTTTATTACAGTATGAAATGAAATTGGTGTCCCGAGTTCGAATCCACTTTGCACTAATATCGTGGATAAAGGTATGAAACCCTCCATTCTCCTCCAGAGCAGATTTTGTTCTTTAGCCTTGGTTAGGCAACTCATCGCCGAAAAAGAACACTGAATTGATATCACATTTACGACGCTTAAAAATTGACAATGTCACGTCCTGCTCGTAGGGGACGTCTTGAGTAAATGCCCACAAAGTGTGAGACGTGATTAGCGTAATGGTTATCGGTGATTCGAGTTCAATAACTGGACGAGGTTGTTTCATTTCGGGCTAATGCCCTTGATAAAAGTATGAAACCATTTCTTCCCTTGCTTTGTTTAAATAGTTAGGCAGATTTGTTTCTTCAGCTTTGTTTTTGTTTTGTTTTTTTATTTGTTTTTTGCAAAACTCTGAATTCAAACTAGTTTATCTCTGCTTAAAAATTTATTGTGTCACATCCTGCTTGTGGTAGGGTGTTTATACTTTCTCATAGTTGAACCGCAATTCTGAGAGTCTTGTTGTCCATTCTAGAGTAATTATTTCTGCCAAATATATTCATTCTTTCACCGTTTTTGAAACATGAATACTTCAGTTATCTTCTTTTAGAATAAAATTATTTCCCCATTTCTTTTAATGTGTCGTTGGGCTTTGTTTTATCCAATCGCTTTGTAACTTGAAATGTTCTTGTGTTCTTGGCGGTAATTTAGCCTCAAGTTTCTGATGAAAACACCCATACCCCCCAAACCATAACTCCACAATCTCTCAGGTACACTATATAGTTAACTCAAAATATCTGACGATGTTCATGATGATGAAACTGAGTATCTGAGCAACTGTGGATTTTTTATGTATAATTGATAAATAAATACAGAAATAAGGAGTTTCACCGTGGAGGTCAAGGAAGAAAAACAGTGACAGTAAACCAAAATTAACGCGAAACAAATTGCCTACAATTTTAGTCACTGTATTTATTGTTAGATATTTCCTCCAAGGTGCGCCTCAGTAACATTAGCAATATCCGTTACTTCAAGCGCAAAATAAATAGATTTTATCCAGTGAAAATTAATGTGCTTTTAAATACCGGAAGTCCGGAACAAATCAGTACACATAAATACACTCACATATATATATATATATATATATATTAGTTTTAGTACCACAAATGCATTAATTGTATCCTTTTTCTCTTCCGATATATATATATATATATTGATAGAGAGAGATATATATAAAAAAAAATCAATTTTACATTAATATTTACTAAAATTGTTTCCAAAAAAATGAAAAGGTTTCTTTCATGGTATATTTTTTCAAATGATTATAAAAAGAGCATTTATGTATATCTATATATATAAGAATTCAAACAGCTTTATCAAATCATTTTTGGAAGATGAAAAATATTGTTTTAACTCCCAAAATTCAATGGAAAATATTGAAAAGAACAACTATTCCTAGCTGCTTTGATGGTAGATGCAATTTGGTCAGGAAGAAAAGATACACATTATGTTACATTTTGATCCTGGTAACCTATTAAATCAGAGATGGGATTTAGTAGCTAGATGCAGGCATAAAAATAAATTTAGACTATTTTTAAAAATGAATGAATAAATAGAAAACGAATAACTATGATATATGAAATTCGTAAATGAATAAGAATTTGAATTTATATTAGTGATTTTTACTCTATTATTGTAATTTGGGGAGGGTACTATAATTAACATTAGTTTAAGATTTTTGTTCATTTTAATGATAAAAATTGAGATACCAGAATTAGATACGTCTGAATATTTTTTTTTAAATATTTGAATTTTTGACGTATTATTGTAGCTAAATTTTGCCTTTGTTAAATTTAAATAAGGATGGTTTTTACATGCCATTATAATTTGATACTTATTGTTTCTTGAAAGTTTAGGCTTGCTTTATTATATGGGAGAAATAAATTGGGTCTTTTTCGTCTGGTTGTAAATGACAAAAAAAATTCTTAATCCATTTTTTGTCTGATCTAAAGAATTCTTGTTAAATTTTAGAGTATTTATTTATATTAATGCTTTTAACAGGAGGGAAATAAATTTATTATCTTAATGTACCAAATTGTTGGATCTTTTTGATGTGAAAATTATTTGCTCCGTGAATTTTTACATTGAGCTCCTTACCAGGATTATTTAAATTCAATATTCTTTTTTGAATATCTTATTGGTCCTGATTGGAATTATTCCCAACTCCAGATTTGCTGAATGGAATAATATATCATTTATATATATATATATAACACATACGTATTATCACGTGAATATATGTATACTCACATACAATAATTTATATGTAATATGTAGCATAAGGTTATAGGGAATTAACAAGAAAGCGTCCCAGAATTCCCGGTAATATTACAGCCATCATAATAGGTTAAATGCCGGACACATCTTTGAAATTAAAAGGCTAAGTTAAACCTCAACTGGAAAATACAGCAGACAAATAAAGGTATTGTGCATAATTAGAGAAATCAGGTAAGGAAAGTTCTGAATTATCATCAGTGATAGAAATGTCCACAATTTTTTAAAATATTTTCTGAATGTTTTTAAGTGTTCATAAATCAACCAGTGACATAATATAGATAGCCAAATACATAATCTGATCATTCTAAAGATACATAAGAATTAAACTTTCTTTATGGTGTGTGTATATATATATATATATATATATATATATATATATATATATATATATATATATATATTGTACTTTTCTGTATGAAGTTTATATAAGTAAGTAAAGTTGGCGACTGTAGTCGAGGGCGGCCAGAAGGCTCCCTTTTCAATAGCTACAACCCCGAGGTATAGGAGACGGCGTTACTCCTTTCCCTGGATTTCCCACTTAACCTTTGATACGTACCTTATAATTTTGAGTGTTAAGCAATGAGGTATCAAGTACCATTTTTTAAGTCTTTGGTATGACTCGACCTGGGATTGAACCCCGCTCTCTCGGACCATTGGCTAACACTGCCCACTAGGCTAATGTGCCGGTTAAGTTTATATAGATGCACTAAGAATAAGCGTAATACGTAAGAGCAAAAGATGAAAATCCATCTAAATATAGTTTTCTTTTTCCTTAACCTTTTTTGTTTTTAAGCCACTCAGCAGATTAGAGTGAAAAAATAATTAGATTTTCTTAATATGTACCAGACAATTCGCAAACCCACTGAATTCAGGTTGAAACAGCAGTCCATGGCAATATCAATGCTTCTATCAAATAAAAGTCAAAGATTCTAATTAGCTTAGAAAAATTATTCTGCACTCAAACAGACTGGAGATAACTGTATTTTCGAAGTTAAAAAAACTTGAAGTATATTGCTCTAGTGTACATTTCGATATGATGTGCTATTTTGCTTAGGCACAGTGTCTCTCTCTCACACACACACACACAATCCTACTGGGAATTCTAATGATATGTAGATTCTGTATTTGACATGATCATTTACATTTGAATTTTCTGCTGTTTCCTAAAATATAGATAAATGATTGCTAATGTTTACGAGCAAAAATCTAAGTTAATTCTCATTACAAAAAAGAAAAAAGAAAGAAAAGCAATGAAGATTGATACATTCCAAGATATAAATCCGCATGCATGCACAACCACTATATATCTCAAGAACATCCATATATCAAGAATATGTACAAATATATATGGAAAAAATGTACATATACATGTATAAGTGTGTGCATTGTCGTGCTTTTATCAGAATTTTACTGAATTCATCTTTTCTCACTGTTTTTCTCTTTCTGCTAACTCTTTTTTGCTCTTTCTCTTCCCTTTTTTCTTGCATATCATTCTCTTTCAGTAAAAGACGAACATACAACACATCCATAAATTGCTAAAAAGAATACCAAACTTGGCTTCTGTTTGAATTTTAAAAAAAACTATTTCTTAACTGTCAATCATGCTTAATAAATTCGAAGAACTTGTTATTTATCTTGAAATCTACATTTCTGCCAATTATTCTGCACTGCATATATATATATATATATATATATATATATATATATATATATGTATGTATGTGAGTGTGTGTATTTGTGTGTGTTGATGTAAAAGACATGTTAGTTTTATTTCCATTTTTTAAATTCTTGATAACTTTATGGACCCAAAATGAAATTCTTTTTTCTTGCTAAATCATCGCAAATATTCTGATGTCTAAAATAAGAGAATAGTGGGAAAGAAATTCAGAAACTTCTATAACTTAATGATAAGGTTTAAGAAAGATAGTAACGAACAAACTGACGAGAAATTAAAATTATATCCATAATCTCACGTTCTAGAGTATTGCCTTAAGGCGAATTGTGTTCAAAATGCATTTTATTCTCTGGAATTGATAAGAGTAATGTCATGTGAAATGTTTTCAGTTGTCTCCCTTAAATCTTATTTGAAATACTTTATACAAGATAGAATCTCTCTTCGTGAAATACCAACACTTTAATAGTTTTGTACTCTTTCAACAGGTGCAATAGCAATACAGTGATAAAATAAATTTAGTTTACAAAGAACGAAATTTAGAAGTAATTATGAACCCTTACAATTGACTTATATAAAATCCAGTTCCGATTTTAATATTAAAAAAGAGACGTCATATTTTAACACTGAAAAAAAATAGAAAAAGTTCTCATTCTCAGAAATACGCGGAAGATGTGGCACGATTGTTAGTGGTCATGAATTTATGCAAGATTTGATAACAGATTCGATTCATTATATAAAATTGGTTTTAAGTTTGAAGAGTTAAAGTGCTTGATGCACACGTAAAGAGAATTTTTCAGGCGTCATAAGGCTATTAAATGACGTCGCGGTTAGCGGAGACTTAAAGCGATAATCCTTGAAATTGATTAAGATAGAAGAATCAGGATGGTTTGGTTTGGCGGCACATTAACCATTGCAGATCATTCATGTCAAATTCATTTTTATGCATATAAACAGCTCTATTTCAAACAATTCAATTCAGTATAAATATAGTTTTTGTTAGACACTGTTGAATATCAAAATGGTTCTATTTCAAACAATTCAGTTTAGTATAAGTTCACAGTTTAGCTCTATTCGACCCATAGATAGAAACCTATCTGGTGCTACCACTCCGGGCCACAGGGGACCTGGGAGCGATGGCAATGAAAAGGTGCTCTGCATTTCCCAGAGCTCCAGCATTACTGGAAGCTCATCATTAGATTGTTTAGTGTCATAATCAGGACACTTGTTGGAGGAATCTTACCCCTTTGCATAGATACAGTTGGTGTATTCTACAGCCCCAGCTTACTGGGTAACAGGATTTGGGGGAGAGGCTGTTGATACCCTACGAAAATATCGCAGTGCAAGGATTTTAGTATGTATGCGTGAGGAGTGGGTAGCTATCAGGAGAGCACTTATTTGCGTCCTGGTTTTCTAATTAGTTAATGCAAATATATGCAGTCTTATGCAAATATATGTCCATAATAAGACAAAACAAACTAAGGTTAAATCGAGACGCGTTGACACAAATACTCGGTCGTACCCTGATGCTCCTTTGTGTGAAAGACGTATATAACAAAGTTTTAATAAGAGACCCATTGCGTTTTTTGATTAATTAACACCAATTCTTAGTTTCCCCAACTTTTTTAAAATGCTTTTTAAATCAACTTTTGAAAATCTTACGTTAAAATTTATCTACGTTTTTACTGAATTCTCCCTTTATATTTCCCATAATTCCTATAAACATGTTTTACTCCATTTTGTTTCCTTTGCCCATGACTTCATTTTCATTCTTTACTATAAATCTGTACATTTTTAATGGATATTTTTTTGCTTTGTTTTTATGGCATATCAACTATTGTTGTTTATTTAATGAAAAATACTATTTTTACATACATTTAAAATATATGATTTTTAAACACTTATTGTAGATACCCACAGGTTTTTATCAAACAGTTCTATTTCAATCAACTTAATTTAGCTGAAGTCAACAAAGCAAAAAAGTTCCAAGTATTGCTAACAATTCAATTAAACACCAGTCATTTGTTTACTCACAGCTAAATGATCAAACAGTTCTTTTTCTAAAATTCAATTTAGCATAAGTCATTTGTTTGCTCACAGTTTAATCGATAGGTCCCTTCCAGGAGCTACAATTCCGAGTCAGAAAGACCTAGGAGCAATAGCAATGAAAAAGTACTCCACGTTCCCTAAATCTCCATTGCAGGAACCTCAGGAGCAGATGGTTCAATGTCATATCCAGGATACTCGTTGGGGAGTTCTTAACCCTCAGCAGAAATACAGTTGGTATATTCTATAGCCTCAGCCGACAGGGCTGTATAATTTTTTGTCATCTTATTTTTTTTTTTTCACAATGCTTAAATCAGTGAGAGTCATCTTTGGTTAATTATTCTCCTTTACTAATAGAAAAAGAAAGAAAATGAAAGCTAACGGGGCTATTATGAAATTTCTATTCAATTGAATTGTCTTTTACAAATAATTATATATACGTTTATATAAGTCTAAGTGAACAGAATACATAGCTGGAACGGAGGATTATAGTTGTTGTAAAAAGTCAATGGAATGGTGGCCAAGAAATAACAAGTATTGTAGGGAAAGGCTTTATCGAAGAAGGGCACATTCATGGATTGGTTTAGTTTGGGTTGGGTTGGGTTTATGGCATATAAACTATTGTAGGTTATTTGATGCCAAATTCATTTTTATACATATAAACGGTTCTATTTCAAAAAAAATTCAGCTTAGCATTATTACACCGTTTAAACGTCAAAAACAATTCGATTCCAAACAATTCAGTTTAGCATAAGTACGCCGTTTAAACACAGTTAAATATAAAAATATTGAATTTCTGACAATTCACTTCTATTTGATACATAGATAGGACCGTATTAACTGCTACCCCTCCGGATCAGATTGAACCTGGGAGACACGGCAATGAAGGCATAATTCATATTCCACAAAGCTCCAGCCTTACCAGAGCTTCATCATCAGACTGTTTAGTGTCATAAGCAGGACACTCGTTGTGTGGGTTCTTATTCCACTGGAAAGGTGCAGCAGGTAATCCACATTTCCCAAAGCTCCTGCATTACTGAATCTTCGCCATCAGACTGTTTTGGGTCATAATCCAAGACGCTCATTAGGGGAGTTTTACCCTTCTGCTGAGATGCAATCAGTGTATTCAGTATCCCCAGATCTACTAGTCCATCATTTTTTAATGTTAAAACAGTTCTATTTCAAACAATTCAGTTTAGCGTAAGCACAGTTGTTTTTTTGTTTACACACAGTTAAATATAAAAACAGTTAATTTCAAACAGTTCCGTTTAGCATAAGTACACAGTTTAATTCTATACGACCCATAGATAGGACCCTATCAGGTGTTCCCACTCAAGGCTAGAGTGGACCTGAAAGCGATGGCAATGAAGGGGTATTATGCACTCCCCCAAGCACCAGCATTATTGAAGACTGACCATCAGACTATTAGGTATTATATTCAGAACACTCGAAGGAAGAGTTTTACCCCTCTGCAGTAATACAGTCTGTATATTCTACAGCCCCAGCCGACTGGGCCACACGTGAGTGGAGTTTGCTGGCAAAATGTAGGTTTGCTGTAATGGTTATCTTCGTATGGGAATGGATGGTGATCCGATGTTAAATTCTAGAAGATGGTGTTTCTGTCTCATTTCATGTTAGAGCTCTTAAAAGAAACGAATCCATCGCTTCATCACCGCTTCCAGCCATCTGTGAATATCAGGACATATCGTCCTGTTTAGCCTTGGTAAGTCTACCGGTATAGAAGAAAAACTCTTAATTCCAACCAGCTATACTCTGCTTTCCAAGTGACGGAGGCGTTGAGTAAATATATGCTGTGATTGTTATTCTGTTTATTTTGAAAGCCATTGATTTTTTTGTTTAGTCCTTTGTTTAATGGCATCTCAACCATCGATGTTTTTTTCATGCAAAGGCCATCTTTATAGAAAAACAAAACGAGAACTATTTAACCCATTCCTGGGATCTCAGGAGAGTCATGTCTTTCCTAAGGGGATTACTCTGAACGTGAATATTATAGCTCGATTGAAGCTCGAAATCGATTATTTCAAAGCCACAGTCCAACACTTCAGCCATTAAGCTAAG